>LDAU01000019.1:0-173681 GCA_001447515.1 Pseudocohnilembus persalinus
GAAATCTTATTATCGCTAATTAAATTATAAAAATAAAAAAATCAAAGAATAAAGTTAAAAAACCTACCTATGAAAATGTCTAAAGGGTCAGACCTAGACTTGAAATATGAATAGTCGAATTTGTTAAATTCTAGAAATTCTTATATCCATATTGTCGGTCGTGACCGTTAAAAGTTTAGAATATTAATAAATTTATAAAAAATTCTAGTATCAAATAAATTTATTATTTTCGTATAAAATAATTTTTTAATAAATAATATTAAAATAGAAATTCTAATTTTTACTTTAACATTTTATATTAATTGTTTAAAAAATAATTTCAAATTCTTCAAGATTTTTTGACTTGGTACTCTACCTTTCTTGATATTTTTTAATTTTTATATATATTTATTAATTTTTTTTTATGATATTAATTATATTACTATTTTGCAATTTTCCCCTATTTTTTATTTGCATATTTACAATTTAATTAAAGGTTATTGATTAAAACAAAAAAGTAAATAATCAAATTATTAATTTGATTATATTTTCTTATATATAATTAAATTTTTTTATAATTACCAAAATTTTCCCGTAATTTTTATTTGGTTATTTATTAATAAAATTTTAATAAATATGATTAAAGAAATTAATTCTATTAATACTATGAAAATTAAGGCAAAATTTATTTTAATTTTCTGTCCTTATTAATAAAATATAAACTTATAAGAATACTTAATCGAGTATAATAAAAATATGAGTTTGCTGCATAAATTTATTATAACTTATTTAAATAATTTGTTTAAAATCAAATAATCCACTAACTGTATAACTCTTTAGGGTTAGTATACATACATATGCATGTTTAAAATTATATTTATGTTTTTCAAATATTTTTTACCATTTTTTAATTTAAATTTAGTTTAATCTTCTAATTTATATAGAAAAAATTAAATTTAAATATATATATTAAAATAAATACTTATATTTTTTTAAGTTATATAATATAATTTATTTTGTTTTTTTAATTTTTTCTTAAAAGACCAAAATTAATTAAAATAGATTTTAACCCATACATTGATATTGTAATTATTTAGAAAATTTATAATTTTTTAATAAATTTAAAAACAAAAATAGACATGAAATAAACTTTATAAAAGTATTTTTAATTTAAAAATAAATCTATTCTCAATTAAAAATGTATTTTTCATATATTTTTAAATATTCTTTATTTAATTATTTTAAAAAAATATACAAATTTTCCCAAGGAAAATTTTAATTTACCCTGATTTCAACCCTAACCCCCCAAATTTTGTTAATTAATAATTAATTAACCAAAAATCTAATTTTTGCAAAAAAAATATTTTATACATACATACAGTGGCTAAAAAAATTTTTATTTTAAAAGTGTAATAAAATCATCAGATCTCTTAGAAAAATTTTTAATATATATCATACAACCATTTTTAATTAAAAATTTTATACTATTCGCATATAACAATACCTTTAAGTAAGGGAAATGTACCCTGGTGAAAATTGTAATTTCTGATTTATAGATATTTCAAAAAAAAATAATGGTTAGGTAGTCTAATTAAAAAATTAATCTAGAGTTCGAGTCTATGCATAGAATATTTTTTATATTTAATAATTCAATTATTATGTAAAAAATAAATTTTTTATAGGAAATAAAATCATTTTATAAATAAATATAATATATTATAATATTTCCAATACATATTCGAAATGTATATAAATATTTTCATTATTTATTATATTAATATAATATATCAATATAATAAATAAAAAATAACTATTTAATTAAATTAGTAAGTAATTTTAAATTTATTAAAATTGAACGAAAATTATTAACATTAACTAATTAGAATTAATTATTTAGAGCGATAAATATTTTGCCGCTAATAAATTAATACATGTATTTAGTAAATAATTTAAATAATTAAAATATAATCTTGTCGTATTTTTATTTTGGATAGTTTTTTCTATTGGTAAATATTTTCTAAATTTTATAAAAATTAAATATGCGGTAGACATATTTAAAAATAAATTTTTGGATTTATAAATTTAAGTCCAAATTAAAATAAAATAAAAATTTTTGCAAAAATATTAATTTTGTTTAATTTTACAAGTTTAATTTAATAAAATTGAAAAATATTTATAATTATACAAACTTTTGCTGAATATTCATTTTTATATTTAAACTTTTAATGATTTTTTATTTTTTTTGATTTCATAAGTTTTTTTTTATTTTCATGCTTTTATTTTTTAATTAATTCAAATTGTATATATTGTTTATTATTTGATTAATTTAGAAGAAATTCAAAAAGTGAGAAAAACCTAAATTTTCCCATAAATTGCATAATTTTCTTCTATTTAATTAAATTTTCTTATATTTGCTTTAATTTGTGTATTAATTTTATTTTACTAAAAGCAAAATTTAATTTTGATTGCGATAATTTTTTTCTTGTAAATATGCTAATTAAAAATAGGGGAAAATTGCAAAATAATAATATATATAAATCTTTTATTTTTGTTTTGAAATTAAATAAGATATAATTTATTTAATATAATTTTAAATCGTTACCATGATAGTAATATATATTATTTGTATTCTATGCCTTTAGAAATATAAAATTTTGGTATTATATATACATATATTTTTTGGTCACGACCGGCATTATGGATACTCGAATTTATAGAAATTTATTAAATTGCTTATTTTAACGACTAAATAATAACTTCAGATATAATGTAAAAGTAAGGGTAAGGGTCTGGCCCAACTTTAACTTTGTTCTCTTTAAATTTTATCTTAAAATTTTTTTTTTACAAAAATAGTAAAGTGCTAAAAATGTATCATCATTTCATTTTTATAGTATTAAAAGACCCACTCAAAATTATTAAAAAACCATCTCAAAACCCTTCTCAACGCGTGGGGTCAGAGTTCTTATGTAAGTCCTCAGGCCCCATGCTTTATTATGGTTTTTGAATTGTTTTGAGATAGTCTTAAAAGGGAATTAGAATACTTTGAGGTGGTTTATAAATAGTATGCACAAAAAAGGACCCTTACGTAGTCAGAACTATGACCCCACTCGTTTAGGAGTGTTATGATATGGGTTTTTAATGATTTTGAGTGGGTTTTTTAATACTTTAAAAAGGAAATGAGGATATATTTTTAGCATTTTTGTTATTTTTGTAAAAAAGTAATTTTAAGATAAAATTTAAAGGGAACAAGGTTAAAGTTGAGCTGGGCCCTTACTTTTACATTAAATCTCCAGTATCAAAAATTTAGCATCTCGATACTCATTTTGGAAACAATCATTCAATTAATTTTGTAAATCCTTATTATAGAGATATCGATACTAATATAATAGTTATAAGAATTAAAAAAAAACTTATTAAAAGAGAAAGGCAAAAGTAAAACTTTAACTTATATTAAAAATATTTTATGTGGTATAAAAGGGTAGCATTAGATGATAGGGAACAAGTTTTATTTTATTGTACATAAAAATTTTTTAATAAATTTACCTACATAATTTAGAATAATATTTAAAAATTAATATAAGAAAAAGTAATAATTATTGATTTAATATTATAATTATATATATTATATATTAGAAATATATAATTTTAAAAAGTTTTAAATTATTTTTAGAACATGTTTAAAGTTGAAATTAATATGATAATATATGGATAAAAATAATTCATTTTGATTCCTATTTAAAATTTAGTATTTTAATTTGATAAATCGAAAAAAAAATTAATAATACGTTAAATTAAAATTAAAAATTAATTAATTTAGTAATTAATCACCAATTAAATTATTAATTGATAATATGGTAAATTATTAAAATTCCTTACTAACTAATATATACTAAAAAAAAACTTATTTTTTTCTGCATTTCCCATACATCATAATTAGTGTAAATAATACTTATAATAGGTTAATAGTAAAAATAACCTTGGATTTATAAAATTATATCTTTGATAAGGGGTCGTATTTTCACATATCTAAAAAAATTCGACATCATTTTTTATAGTCAAAAATTAAAAAATTAATAAATATTTTATTATATTATTGTAGCCTATAATATGCTTATTCTTTTCATATATATATAAATTTTAATATAAAAAATATTTATAAGGACTAAAGCTGCTTAAATAATAAAAAAAAATTAAAAAATTAAAAATCTCTAAAACCGCTCGATAGAATTTTGTTAAACTATTTTCTTTAAATTCTCCAAATAATATTCTATAATATGAGATTATAAAAATATATGATCATCGACACTTTTTTTCAGACTTTTTTTTTTAAATTTTTTTACAGTAAATTTTTAAAAAATACAAAAAAATACAAAAAAATATAATAATAATAATCAAAAAATTTATGTTATACTTATGTACTATTTTGTTTACTTAAATTACAAAACTTTGGTCACCAATATATATTGGCACGTACTAAGTTAAATAATAGATAATTTCGTTATAAAATTCTAATTAAATTTTATTAAAATATTATTAGTATATTTATATTGGAATTCTATTTGAAAAAGAGTAGTATAATTTTCAACCAATTTAATAATAATTTAATCACTTAAATATTAAATCAACACATATAAATTAAAATAGTCATATTTCCAGTCACATACTAATTTGATATAAAAAAAATTATAAAAAAAAAATCATAACAATTAAATAACTATAAAAATGATAAAAAAAAATATGACAACATTTATATTATTGATTCTGCTTTCAATAATAATTATAACAAAATCAGAAATAACATATTTTGAATTAAAAGTATGTTTAAATATATGTGAAAACAGATTAGAAGGGTCACAATATACCTTATCATAAACCGATGAAAGATCTAGTTTAATAGAATAATAAACATAATTTTTCTAGTGTTATGAAAATACTAATATATAAGATTGTTATTAATGGAATAGTATTATAGAAAAATAAAATGAAAATTTAGATGTAGAATAAGAAATTGCTTATAGTTTTTAGTCCTGTCTCAACAGTTGTGATTATTCTAATTACAGTCATGATTAACTGTAAGACTTTTTTTATTGTGGGTAATCTTGTTTGACTAATAATAATTATTAAATTTTCGCCTCTGCTGTTACAATAGGTGCAAAAATTTTTGCTTTTTTTATGATGCTTGTTGTAACTGTTCTTTGATGAAAATTAAATATAATTAAATAATGTAATTTATATATTATTTTAGCAATTTTTATAAAAATTTTAATTCTACATAATTAGGATATTTTATATTGGAAATTTATAATGAAATTTCATTTTCTAGTAAAATTATTTCTACAATAATTTTTAAATAAAAAGTTTGAATTAATTAAAATTCTAAATATATAAATATTTCAGCTAGTCTAAAAATATGTCATTAAATACAAGTTCAAATTAAAATAACTGTTAATAAGAAAATTAAAATTAAAAAAGTCATTTATTTCTAAAAGATTTCATAAATTTTCTTAATTATTATTTCAATACATACCAAATAACTGAAATAAGTAATTTTATATTATAATCAGATGAAATGAGCTTTTAAACTATTTAAGTAATTTATTATAAAACTTAATTTATTTAAAATATTATTTCTAATACAGTATTATTAATAAGGATAAAATAACTTAAATGGAATATGAATCAGTAGAGTAAATAATAGACGACATTAAAAAAATTATTTAAATACTTTGCTAGAAAATTGGAATCAACAAAGATTAAATCAAAAATATAGTAGATAGAATAAATTTTGAATTGCCTTAAAATATTAAAATAAGCCTTGAATGAAAAACTAATGCTCTTTTAAATAAATAAATAAATAAACCCATTTTTAAATATTATTTATTTTGTAGAATTTTTTTAATAAATTATAATTTTATTTATTTATTTATTTATTCACCCAACCAATATCAATAGTTTATAATAAATTCAATATTTGTAAATATGATGTATATAATTGAAGTATTATAATAATACTTATAATTAAAAACTAAGTTCTAAAAACATTTTTGGAAATATAACTATTTTTATTATATGTATATATTTAAATTATATAAATCTTGATAAGTAAGACCCTAAAATTTTTTTATTAATTTTAGTAATATTTTTTATAATAAAGATAAACAGGGTAACCACAATAAAAATAATAAAAGAAAAACAATGAAAATAGAAAAATTTAAAATTTATTAATTAAAAAATTTCAGTATCTAGATTTCTACCCTCCAAGTCCCACAAACAATTCTTGCATATCAAGTCTCCATTTTCCCTATTTATCAAAGTGTCTCATCAAAGTATACAATTCTTAATATGTTAAATATATTTTCAAATCTCTCATTCCATTGGCCAATTCGTCGAAGCTAATTTCGCCCCTTCCAGTTTAGTCTAATTTTCCAACTAAATCAATTAAAAAGGCATTATAATTGGGGTAATTTCTGGCAAAAGATTTAACTCTTTCGATAACTTAACTTATGTCAGCTTCTTTGAAAATGTGGGGTTTAGATTTCATGTATTTGTGCGTGTACTCGTCGGCTCTTATCAACTGGAAATTGTATACGTTTAATTTTATAGTTTCTCCGATTTAAAAGTCTTTTTCGGTGTATGGCTTGCCGGTAATGGGGTTTAAATGTTTCATTTTTTCTAAGAATTTTCCCTTCCAAATTCCTGAATTTTTATCGGCTATTTCATATACCATAATAGAATCCTAAAGTTTATTAAATTAAAAAATAAAATTAATCACTTTAAATTCTTCATTTAAAACATAAATTAAAAACATCAATATTTATTTACATCTCCGCAGAAGAAAGAAATAATAAATTATCTTTAATTATCTTCTTTATTTTCGGATAATAATCTGGCTTCAAATCTCAAAATATACTAATCTTAAGTATACATTTTATTTATATCCTTTTTGGGGGCCTTAGGCTACAAAGCGTACACTGATCCCAAAGAGTCTTCATGTGACCCGTACCCATTATAAGGAGGTAAAGGTTAGTAGAATTATTTACCTTTATTGGTGGGTAAACTAATAGGAACTTGATTGATACCTGTAAAAATCATAAATAAATTTTCATTAATAAACAAAAATTATAAATAATAATTATTAAATTCAAAATTAAATATTCATAAATTTATATAATAAAAAATTAAATAATTCAAGAATATAACTTTTCTGCTAAAATAAATTTATAGTATTAATTTATGTAAAATAAAAATGTACCTTTGTTGACTTAATACCATTCTTTGGTAAATTCATCACAATCATAAATATGCAATTACTTTCCGAAAACAACTATAGTATTTCCAATAGTCAAATCGTCTGGGGTATAGAATTATTCTTTTTTCAAGGTCATTCCTGGATATCTATTAAAAAAATCAAATAAAAATCAATAAAATTATAATTAATAAATAGATAAAAAAATTGAAGATAATTTTTTAAAAAAGGATTAATTAAATTTTACATAGTTTGAATAGCCTTTTTAGGAACCTTTTATCTATTAAGTAATAAAGGGAAGGGGTCTTTTCCTGAGTTATTTGTTCTAACTTCTTTGATTTCCATTGTGTCATCAGCTAAGAATAAATTCAATATGTAGAAATTCAATCCTCCTTCTAAACTAGTATCATTCCAATAAACATTGAAAGATAAAACTTTTCTATCATTTTCTAAATATTTGTGTAATCCACCTAAAAAAAATAATAAATAAATATCACAACTGAAATAAAAATTTAACATATAAAAATTTTTAAAAATAATTTAACATATTAAATTTTATTTTTATTTTTATTATAATTACCATTAGGATGACCTCCTCCTAATTTAACTTCATTATATTCTTTATATTCTTTAAGATCAGGAGGTGGGATCTGTCAAAAAAATAACAGTTTATTAGTATAAATATTAATTTATATATTTAAAAATATTTAATGCATTTTTATTTATTTATTTAATAAATTTTTTAGAGTTTTATTTCAAAATTACTTTAATATCTTTTAATTCCATGTGAGTGGAAAAATTGTCTTTGGGGATTTGTTCGGCGGCTTATAAAGGTTATCCCATATATTCATAAAATTCTCTAGTAAAAGAATCGGCATTTGTTATTCTGAATACTCTTTCAAACAAATTAATATTCATACCAATATTTAAATCTTTCCAAGTATAATATTAGTCATATTCTCCTAATTTTTTGGGCACTTTTTATCTTTAAAAAACAATTAGTTAATATATTAATTATTTTTTTTACACCACATAAAAAATTTATAAATTATTTTTAATCTATATATTAATATCTAAACTTACCTTTTAATGAAAATTCCTTAAGTAATTCCTGAGTTTTTAACTCTAGGTTCATTTACATGAATAGTTCCATCTGATAAATAATAATAAATGGAACAAGGTCTAATTCTATAATTTTCTAAAGAATTTTCTATTACACTTTCTTAGAAAAAGCATTCAAATTTCAGGACTTGTCTAAATTATTTAAAAAATGTTATTTTATTATTTAAAGAAGACAAAATGTTATAGATTTTAAATTTTTGCTATTTATATCATTTAACTTTTTTTTAAAATAAAATTAGAAATAAACAAAAAATTTGCGCAAATACAACTTAAATTAAATACACTTTTTTTTAACCTATAAAATTCATTATATAAATTATTTTTCTGCATATCTATTTTTTTTAATGCGCATTGAAAATTTCATTTTTTTTAACTTTTTTTTTATAAAACAGTTTTCTCTTTTTCGCGAAAGAAAAAAATAAAAAAAAAAGAAAAACAGGAGATTTTCTCATATTAAATTTAATAAAACTTTGTTAAAAATAAATATAAAAAATTATATTTTTTTAATATATATATATAATTTACCTGTCATATTTCAACCAAGGAGGCTAAATTCTAGGAATATAATCGTTAATAGGTTATTATCTTTATCCAACTGTTAAATCCTAAGGGGTTTTCATTCTAAGAGAATCCAATAAAGCAGGATCATGGTCTTCTTATATATAATTGGTTTTTTCGCACTAAGTATTGTTTATAAGATTGAATTATTAAGTTTTGTGGTTATTGTCTTTTAAAGTGTCTTGGAACATTAGCCCAGGCAACATGGGCACGGTTTTTGGTAAATTTAGACTAGTCATTGTTTTATTTTATTTTTTAGTAATTAAAACTTTTTTTTTAAAAAAATTATAACGATTTTTGTTTTTTTTATTTTTTTATTTTTTTAATCTAATTAATTAATCTCTAAAATTTATTATTTTTTTTTCTTGCTCTTATTGAATAAAATAAATATTAATAATTTATTTTAATAATAAATAAATAATTAAAGCATATACTTTTTTTTATTATTTCGCTTTAATTTTTTATCAATACAAGGAAAATTTGCTTAATAAAACATTATTTAATACCATCTTTTTAATAACAATAATTTCAAATATAAATATTTTATTAAATAAGAATATTAGTTCCCCTTTATTAATTATTTTTGATATACTATTTTTCTCTTATTTTATATGTCAAATTTATATAATTAAATTAATATACCCAATTACATTATATAAATATAACTTAAAATTTTTATAAGCACATTTTTTATAATTTTTATAAAAATTAAAATAAACAAGTTAAATTAGTATCACAAAAATTAATTTCATAATTTCATATTTTCAATTTGTAACTATTTCGTGTATCATATTATCCAAACTTTTAAATGTATCTTTTAATGTATTTTTTAATTCCTTTCTAAATTTAGCTGCTGCTTGTTATTCTGATAATTCAAGAGATAGAATCATATTCAAATACTCGATATTTTCTGCATTCTATTTAAAGAAAAAAAAATATAATTATAGGGTTTATATAGTATTTTTTATCTAAATTTATTATTATTCTTATATAGTTTACTTATAATTCAGGGATACCAGCTGACAGCATTAATTTAAATATATTTATAATAAAATGACCGTGTTTTCTAATTAAATTATAACCCTTACAACACATTTCTTCGAAACTTTTATACAATTCTCCTCCAGTTCCTCCCATCACATAACACATTTCTTCAGTAAATACGAACGGAGTTCTTTCTATATTTATAAACAAAAATTATATATAGAAATATAGTTTTTTGTAAATTTTGTTTAATTTTGCATAAAATTGTAAGAATATAATTAAATTTACCTCTTTTAATTCCATATTTTACTTTAAAATGTCCTAAAAAATGACCAAAATCTATATGAAATAAATTTCCCGTTTTTTATAACATAATATTATCTGAATGTCTATCACCAATTCCTAATATATATGTAGCTATACAATATCCTGCGCATGAGTGCACAAAATTGGTAATACAATTTTGATAATCCTTATTGAAATTTATAATAAATAAGTTTAGAATTTTAAGTCATATTTCTTAATAATTAATATTAAATGTTAAAAATAAAATTCAAAATTTACTTGTTCTGTGGGATTAAACTCTTTTAAAAATTCATGAAAACCTGAATCTTCCCAAGCCGCAAAAACACCTTTTTTTTTATGAATTGCAGCTGTAGTTTCAGAATTAGTAACCACTTCAATCATACCAACTTAATCTTTAGTTGGCAAAACTTTGTAAATATTCATTCTATGAATAAATTTCAAATTTATATTATTATAACATAATAAATAAAATATTCACTATAAATGAATTTAATAAATATTATTTTTATCTATCTTTATAAATAAATTAATTATACCTAAAATCGAGACCATTATCTAACCATATTTTATCCATAATACTAATTAATTATAATACTAACTGGTCTTATCTTATATCATCCCCGTCTTTAAACATAAGCATTATTTACTGATTTTCCTGTTTTTAATATTTAAATAAATTTAAGAAATTCTAAAATTATATTACTTATTCTTCATTTTTCATCACTAACCATAATGGCTTTTTTTTTGAACTCATAACTTTTATTTTTTTATAAATGAACTCTGAGCACTTTAAAAATTATATTATAGAAAAAAAATTTAATTTTTAGGAAAAAATATAATATTTCAAATATTACTTGTAATCTATTATCTAAAGCAAATGTTAAACCATTTTAAAAGTAAGATTATTACATTTTTTCTAAAAGCTATCTTGCATATTAATGTATCTTTAAATTTATTAATAAATTTATCAATTTATGAATTAAAATTTATATAATAAAAAATTACTGTCATATCTTAAGTAGGCTTAAATAGTTTAACTTATTTTGCAATGTTCATTATTTTATCATTTAATTCAATTTACTTTAATAAATTACTTCTATAATTTCCACTTAGCATAATTAGCTATTCTAAAATTATTCCGAACCTCTAAATTTAATAATTTAATAAAAATTATTTATTAAAATATAATTTTATATATATATATTACTTCAAAAGTAGGTTTAATATGTAATTAGCTTCTAAGTCCCCAAAAAAATTCTCTTCCTACAATACAGGGTGATAAAAGAGCTCTTTCTAACAATAACTCACATAAAGGGGAATAATGGTTATTTTCAAAAATTAATGCTTATATAAATTCCAATATAAATATTTTTATTTCATCATTTGACAACCTAAATTAATAATTAATATTTATTTAATTAATTATAAAATTATTTCAATTTTTCTTTTCTTTTCGTTTTTAATAATAATAAAATTTAAATTACTGCGATAATTTATTTACAGCATAGTTTCGAATTATATCATCACCATGTTGGGCATCTAAAAAAGTTAAACAATGCTCAATTTGAGGAGGAGCCCATTCCTAAAATAATAAAATATTTATAAAATAAGAATTGTATAAATAAAAACATTAAATACAAAGTTTATAATTTCGTCATTTTTATAATTTTTATTATTTAAATAAATAATTAATATACAAAATTTATTCAATACTTCAATTTTTTAATAGGCTTCACGATAATGAAGGGGTTCATTTGGTTTTAAAGAACTAATAAAAAAATCAAGCCCTTCAGGTAATGTTTTATAAAATTCTCTACAGGTAAATAATATTATTCTTTCTTAGGTTGTCCAATTTCTGTTCAAAGGGTCTTTTTCCAATAAATCCTATTAAATTTATTAAAAATATATATATATAAATATTAATTAAAATCTAATTCTACCTTTAATTTTGCAATATCATTTGGATCTGAATGGAGTGATAAAAAATCAATTTCTCTTTTGCCATTTTAGTTTTGGTATAATAATTAACTGGTTTTTTGGCATTTTAAACTCCAATACATAGGGGATTAAAATGCTTCTAATTCAACTGCAATTCTTCCATAATTTTTACTTAAAAATTGTTCTCTTTTTTATCTATCATATATCAATTCATCAGGTGGCCTTTCCTTTTTATTACAGATACCATAATATTCATCTAAAATAAAATTTTTAAGTAATAAATTTTTTCATTTTTTCATTTTTTGCTCTTTATATAAAAATTAATTATACTTTACTTTAACAAATCAGCCTGTTGTTGCTTATATAAAAAGGCCATATATTAAGCATTTTCAATCCTTAAAAAAATTAACATTCATCAGAAAATATAGGCATTTTACTGGTACCTATAACTTATGATGCTGTTCCTATTTAAATAAAAACAATAAAAATAACTTTTTCATATTTGAATAAAAGAAAAGATAAATTTTAAAAAATTATAATAAACATCCTTTTTTTATTTACCTGCACTATTATAAACAATCACATCAAAGGCCAGCTTAGTTTCTAGTGACAATTAAGAATATTTTAAATTGTTCCATGTTATCCATTAATTAAAAACGGGTCTTGTATTAAAAGGAATTTTTTTTGTTTCTTCAATTTTACTTACTACAACTTCCCCGACCAATATTCTTATAAAAAATAATTTAAAATTAATTAAAAAAATTATTTTTTATAAGTTAATTTAAATAAAAAAAAAAATATATTTGTCTATTTTATATTACTTAACCCTTATTGACATTAAGTAAGGGGTAAAATCTAGGTCGAATTTTTTGGCCAATTAAGTAAACTATAAAGTTTCTTACTTTCCGTGGTTATGAAATAAAGGATTTAAAAGAGAAGGTATATCTCTGTCTGAAGGCATTTATACCTTATTAAATGAAGTCACTTTTTTCTTATCATACAATTTAAGCAATTTTTCAAAAGTTCCTTCTTTTAACTTTAAAAAAAATTATTTTAAAAAAAAAGTTAAAATTAAATAAATATTTAAAATGTTAATTTTTACCTCCTATCTCTCGATTTTTTCCCCTCTTTCTTTGGCTTATTTATATTCAAAATTTTTTTGTATATATCTCATCGGTAAAACACCGGTATATGTTGCCCTGTCATTATCTTTTTTTTTAAATTTTAAAATAAAATATTTTATTTCAATTTCAAAGTCAACATTATAAATTTTTATATATTTTAATTAAAAATAATTTACCAGGTAAATTTTCATCGGCCTACTCAAAAATTCTAAAAAAATTATCTATTCCTTTAATTTTTATTTTAAAAGGTGTCTAAATTATAATTATAATTAAAATTTCAATATTAAGTATTAAGTATTTATTTTTTAAAAATAATTTAATATATGAACTTTATTAATAATTAAATTTTAATACTTCATTTTCCCCGGTTAAAAGGGTAAAATCTTCAACTGGATAAATATTTTTCTAGTATAAATTTCGTCTTTATTAAACTTCTTTTTCTATTCTTTGCTTTAATATTACTCTAAAAATTAACTCTTTATCATTTTCATTATGTTGATTTTATATAAACTCTTTTCCTTAATCTTTATATTCTTATTTCTTTCTTTGTAAATCTATATCCCATAAATATTGTCTTTATTTTTTTTTCTGTATATTTCATTATTTTTATAAAAATTTTAAGTACATGAAAATATATTTTATTTTATAAGTATTTTGGTTTTTTTTTTTTTTACCTTCCCGAACGAATTTTACCTATTTTAAACGCCATTTTAATTAATTTATTTTTTTTTAATTATTTTCTAACCTATTAAAGTTCCATCTGGATTTTTAGGCTCTCTATACTATTTAATATTATCAAATTCCAATTTTTCAATCGGTGTGTTGTCAAAATAATGAGTAAATGTCTAAATATCTTAAAAATTAATTTTTTTTAATTTTTTTGGAGGATACCACATCAAAATTGGTATGCTTTCGAACCTTTTCCAATCTTTTTATTAATTAAAAAATTATTAAATTATTTTATATTTTTTATATTTATTAATATACCTGACTCAGTAATAACAATGGGTGAATTCATAACTATGTCATCTTCACTTCTCATAACATGAGGCGGAAATGAATATTTCTATGTATTTTTATATAATTCTGCTTCCATGAGTTTTATAGGTATACCATTTTAAAGTTATCTTTTATTTAATATTAATATTAATATTAATTTATAAAAATTAAAATAAAATTTAGTATAACTTACCCTCTAAGACAAATTCTAACCCTTTCATATGATAACATTGGATATGGTCCCATGAGATATTCTCTAAATCCTGTAACCTTCAATATAAAATCTTTGTTTTCATCTATCGGGTGTAATTTAACACCATATTCTTTATAAATTTATCTTAGTATATTTTTTAAAACTTAATCAGCACTAAAAATTAAAAGTCGCTTTAATGTTTATAACATTAAAATTATTTTCTTTTTAAAAAATCAAATAAAATTTATATTTAATTCAATTTATTAAAAAGTATATATATTTTTAATATTTTTGAAATACATAGCTTACCTTTAAACTAGTCCTACTTTTATACTCAAAAATAAAGATGAGTCTTCCTTTTCTTCTTAAAAAATTTCTTCTTTATAAGAACTTATGTCAACTTTTAAAACTATCTCTTATTAATCTTTAAAAGCAGAAGAAAGTGGTGATTGACAAATATATACTGGATAATCAGTTTATGTGTTTTATAATAAGTATTTTGGTATTTTTCGTCTTCTATATTTTTCTCCTTCTTCGCTGATACAAAGCCAATTCCCTAAAAGTTTTTTTACAAAATTTAAAATATTTTAAATTATAAAAATTAAAACTTTTAAAAAATATTATAGCCCAAGTATATTATAAATTTTAAAATAAAAATACTTTACCTTCATTTAAATTAATAATTGATTTCATTTCCTATATAGTTTTAAATGCTTTTTATCTATAAGATTAAGGAGCCTTTTAAACTATAAAAATATTATTTGTCTCTTAATTTAGCAAATATAAATGATAACTATCTGGGTCAGCACAAAGAAGTAATTTTTCTCCTTAATTTTAATTGCTCAAGTATTCTTAAAATAATGATTTAGCGTTTGACTTTTTATCTCTATTAGATTTTGCATCCATATTTCGCTAGCCTTTCATTCTAATGAAAATAAATTTCCAAAATTTTTTTTATGTTTTTATCTAATAAAATAAAAAAATTATTAAAAAAATTGGAAAAATATGAAAATAAAGTATTTAAATTTAGTATATAATATGTTTTACTAGTTTATTCTTAGTGTTTATAGAATTTATTTATTTAATAATTCTTTGTTTTTTAATCTTTTTGAGAAATTTTAAATATATATGGTTTTAATTTAATTACTAATTTCTAATTTTTGAAATTTCAATAAAAAATACTAGAAATAAAAAATTAAATACCAAAACTACCTAATAATTAATTTATAAAACTATAATATTAAATTTATGATTAATAAAAATTAATAAAAATCCTTTATAGATTTAATATATTCAGGAAACTTTATAAATCTTAATTATAATTACAATAGATGTTTATATATATAAAACTTTTCATAGATAAATGTCTTTACTGAATTTTTTGTGTATTTTTATAAATATTTAATAATTGAATATTTTTAAAAAATATTATCATAATACTATATATTTATCGAAAGCATATTTTTTTCAAAAATAATAAATAAACATTAATTAGTATCTAATTTGAACGTGTTTACATTTTGTTATAATTATTTGTTAAATAATTATTATTTTATTAAATATAAATAATAATTAAATTAAGTTTTAGTTGCCTTTGATAGTTATTTAATAATTTTTATAATATATTTTTATTTTTTTTCTACAATTAAATATTAAAAAGAATAACTTTTTTATATTTATTCAAAGTAATTCAAAATTTTGATAAATTTTTGGTTTAAAAAGCTAAGACCGGCATGAAAATTAATGAATTTTTTTACAATTTAATTTAAAATTAAATTATCAATTTATCAAATATAAGAATATAATATTTAATAATTCAACAACTTGAATTTATTATAATATATTTTTTCAATTAATTCAATTCATATACCTTATTATAATAATAAGAAAAAAAACATAACATTTATCTGAAATCGTACATATAAATTTAGTAAACTTATTTGTATCTTTTATAATTCACCAAAGCTTTGAATAAAACTTTTTTTATAAATTTATAAAAATCTGAGAGAATATTTTTAAAATTTCTATAATAAACACATAATTATTTATATTTACTATAAGTAAATTTTAAAAATAAATATTATGTTTTTTATTTTTGAATATATTAATCTATATAATAAGTTATTATTTTTCAAAGTAGTTAGCTCAAACCATTCTAAAATTTAAATTTAAATTGTTTTATATATAATAATTTAATTTGATTATAATTAAATATAATCTTGTACTCGAATGTTAATATTTTATCATTATATATTAATAAATTATGTGATTCTAAAAAATAATATATATTATCTTTAAAATTACTTACCCAGAATATATTATACTCTTGATTATGTCTACTAATACAATAAAGTTAATAAAAAATAAACTTTATTTAAATTTCCTAAGTTTGTGTTAGAATTTAATAAATATTGCAATAAAAAAAGGTTGAATTTACTCAATTTTATTAATTTATTAAGCATTTGTTATTTGGAATGATAGGCGAAAAATTCATTTTTCGAGACAAGATTTATTGGCAAATATACCAATATTTAAAATTAATAAATTAATTTATAATTTAACAAAAATTTTATATATATAGACCTTAGATTGAAAATTATTTTTTTTTAATTATTTATTAAATATTAAATACTTTGAATTTGAATTTGAAATTTTAAAACACGGGTAATTTTTTAGAATATCAAATATTCTAGAAAATGAAAATAATTAAAAATTATGATATTTTAATCTCACTTAACTATATTTTTAATGATATATATTTTTATAAATTAAAACAAATTATATTTAATTTAATAAAATAATTATAAAAAGTAAACAATTGTCTGAGGCAAAAAAATTATTTTTTTAAATTATATGTATATTAATTTTCATTTAAATTAGTATATAAAAAAAAAATTCCAATCATTGAATTGTTATTTAAAAACAAATATATGATCAGAAAAATAAATTAATTTTATTATTTAAAATAATATTACCAATTTATTATGGTTTTAATATTGAATTTTTTACTTATATAACCCTTAAAATCATTGGAATTAATAAAGTATAATTTTAATATTATTGAATTTCTTATATATAAAAATATATTTTTTATATCTATTTATATCAAAATATATATTCAATAAATCAAAAAAATACTTATAAAAATATTATAAATTTATGATTTGATAGAAGAATAGTAATTTTTTTACATTTTACCAAAATAATTTTTATTAAATAATTAAATAAAAATCTACATTATATATATAATTCATCATATAATAACTTTTAATAAATATTATATTATTTATTAATAAGCAAATTTCTTTTATTATAACATCAACGATTATAAAAATATTAAGATTAAAATTAATTAATATTAACCATTCAAGAATAAATAACTTTTAATAAACATATATAATAAAGCAAAAGTTTTTTTATTGAAAAAAGATAAAAATGAATTATGACTTCAGTTATTTTGGTTATAATACAATATTACACAAAAAAAATTATAGTAAAACTATATTAATTATAGATATACAATATTTAATATAAAAATTTATATTTCAATATTATTTAAGTATAAGTATAAGATTTATTTTTATATAATATAAAATAATTATACAATAACTTTATACTAATATTTTATTATTTATAAAAATCTGTATAAATAAATTATTTTACTTTAGTAAATTATTTAACATATTCATCTATATTTAATAATTAATAAATTAAAATTAAATTTATCTTTATTATTCATGTTTTTTATATTTTTTTTTATTATTATCACTGACTTCGTACCTCAATTTCTTCATTATCATTTTCATTTTCTTAAAAAATTACAATATTTTTATCAATTTCATCTTCATCATTATCATTTAAGTTAAAATAATATCCATCTTAATTTTATTATAAAAGGCAATCTTATTTTTTTTCTGACAATTTTTAATGTTATTATTATATGAAAATTTATTACTTTATTTATAACAGATCAGATATATTTTCATCTTCATTATTTTCTTTTATATTTAAATCACTGATTGCTTTTAAAAAAATATCTTTTTATATTTCTTTATTTTATGTGTTTTTTAAATTAATATTTTTTTCATTATCATAATATTTTTTATAGCCATTCATTTCCTTTGGAATTTAATTTAAATTTTGGCTCTAATTTTAGGAATCCGAATTTTCATGAAAGAATTATAATTCATTTTATTCTAAGCTTTTGAAATTTTATTAAATTGGCTAAATTAATTAATCTTTAATATTTTATTTTTTTTCTTAATATTATTAATTCGACTACTTTGTTAAAAATTATTCTTTATCCTTGTAATTTAAAAGTTAACTTACATTATTTTTCTATGAATTTGATAATTTATTTTATTAATCATAATGCAACTTTTATTATATTGTACAAATTTAGTCAATATTTTAATTTTATTTTTCTTTCGAAATTGTTTATTTGCCTCTCTGCTCTGATAAAGTATTTTATTATTACTTATCAATAATATTTTTATTTAATTCATGTACAGGAATATTATGATTTGATGTATTCAATTATTTCTCATATTGGAGAATTTATTTTATGTTTTAAGTACTTGATTAATTATTATTAGTATTAGCAATATTTTAATTTTTATTCAAGTACATTTAGGGCTAATTTTAATTATCTTAATATATATTATTTTATTAATTACAATCTAATTTTTAATTTTTAAGCAATATATTAGAAATATTTTTGATATCTAATAGTTCTTTATTTTCCTAATTATTTTTGGCTTAAATTTAAAATTCATCTTAACATTTTTAGTTAAATATATTGTTGCGTGAATATTTGTCCATTTACTTTTATTAAACTTATGAATCTGTATTTTTTTCTTATTATTGTGTGTTTTTTGTTTAATTTTATTTTAATTATTTTTAAATTTCTACTGGAGTATTTTTCTCGAATTCTTGGCTTAAATTATTAGTATTATATAGTTTCCCTTCTTGAATTTTTTTAATCTTTGTTTAATTTTTTTTACAAAATTTTTCAAATTTAGAATTAGGTGCGCTTTGGTTTTTTTAAATGTGGAAATCTTTCTTTTCATCTATATTATTCTAAGTTTTAGTGGGAGTTAGAAATTATTTTTTTCTCTAATATGATAACCGAGACTGAATTAAATATAATTATTAGCAAGGACATTCTCCTTCTAAATTATTTTAGCTTTAATTAATTTTAGTTTTATTATTTATATTTCTACATTATTCATTTGTGTTTTCTATTTTTATATCCTCTGTTGAAATACTCAAATATCTATCATATTTCTGATAAATTTATTTTTCTTTTTAATTACTATCATTAAAACCTGCTTAAGAAGTATTCACACTATCGTCTGTTGAAACATTTAACATGTTTAAATCTCTATCTTTTTAATTTTTATTTGTTGAGGAATTATAATTAAAATTGCTATTTTAAATTTCAGAATCATTTGAATCTACAGATTATTATTTTATTAATTATGCTTAACTCTTTTTTTCTATTTGAATATTGTTTTCATTAATTTTTTCTTTCTAATTTATATCTATATTTTTATTCTGAACTTCTTAAATTTTTTCTACTTCTGTGTTTAATTATATCTAGCAATTTTAATTATTTAATGTATTTTGATCATTTAATACTTCAAGAATCTATTACTCATCTTATTAAGAAGTTTTTTATTTAAGAAATATATTATTTTATAATTATTCTTATTTAAAATCTATTTTCTAAAAAATTTAATTATTTTATTATTTTTTTTAGTTAGCTTTAACGCAATTTAAATATTCTCTTACATCCTCCACTTATTATTCTACTATTTCCATCAAAATTTTTTCCAATAATTCCAATTCACAATCATTAACATCTCCATAATAGTCTTTTATTTCATATCCATTTTCCTCTTAAGCAGAAAAATTATCTTTTAAATTGTCTACAATGATAGTTTTAGACAGATCTCTGCCCAAATAACTTAAATCTTTAATGTATTTGCCATTTTAAAACTTCAAATGTTATCTATATAAACTAGCAGAAATATATTTTTCTGGGTCAATAGAGTCAATTATAGGTTAAGCGTAAGACTATAAAGCCGCTGTAAATACTACAATTTCAAAATACTGACTCATATTTTTCAAAAATTCTTCTATATAAGGTCTAATAAGGATATCGGCCTCTAATTTACTTAAAGATGTCAAATGTATTAAAGTTTCGTCTAAGTCTAAAACCAAAGTATATTTTTTATCAACTTTTTTAGGCCCCAAAAAATTTAGGTTTTTGTTTTGGTTTAATTAATTCAAATATTAATCAGAAATAAATAATTATTGCTAAATCAATTTTATCTAATAAACTATCTAATTCTGTTAATTAAAAATAATTTGACTTTAATTATTAAATTCAGTAGTTTAATTGTTGTGTAATTTTTCTAGTTTTGCAAAATTACTCTAGTATTAATATTGTAATTTTTGGTATTAAAGTTGTAGTTTTTTCATGTACTCTATTAATTCATATTTAGACTTATCTTAATTATTGTTCTAATTTAATTTTTTTTATTCTTGGAATTAGTATTAATTCGAGCCTTCATCAATTTATATACCACTCGAATTTTGTTTTTACAAACTTGAATTTTAAGCACAAAAATTATTTTTTTATTATATATTTTTCAAATCATTTTATGCAAATTCATTGTCTATTTCTGTATGTAGCTAGTCAATTTAAGACATCTATTTATTTTTTTCAGCTATATATTCTTTGATAATTTTTAAGTAAATTTGTTTCTATTTTTTTTTTTTATTTTTTTTTTTATTTATTTCTTAATTTTTTATTTAATTTATTTATTTAATTAATTTTATTATTTACTTACCCTTTTTTTATATATTTTTATAAGGTTTTCTTGTTTTAAAATTAATTAATTC
This sequence comes from Pseudocohnilembus persalinus, assembly GCA_001447515.1. Lineage (NCBI taxonomy): Eukaryota > Ciliophora > Oligohymenophorea > Philasterida > Pseudocohnilembidae > Pseudocohnilembus > Pseudocohnilembus persalinus. The sequence goes on from LDAU01000019.1 coordinate 21,359, forward strand.
AAATTATTGCTTTATTACCAATTAATTTAAAATTTAACTAATTAACATGGAAGAAAGTAATATATGTTTATAGCATTCAAATATTTAACAATATACAACACTATTTTAATAATTCGCTTAAAATTTTATCAATTGAAATATTAACAATTAATTAATTTTTTTTACTTATTATAATAAAATAATTCAATTTTATCATATTTTTTATTAATTAATACTTTTTTAAAGTGGCATTAAAGTGTTTAAAAGATAATCAATTATCATATAATAACGTTTAAATAAAAATTTAACAATAAAATTTATTAAAATTTAATTTCCAATATCAAATAAAAATTAAAAATTCTAAAAATGTTTAATTACTTTATACAAATATATTATTAACTTTAACTTTTTTTTTATTATATACTTATTACTTTATAATAAAAATTGATGAAAAATCCTTTTGTATTTAACTAATTTTAATTTTAAAATTATAAATAATAATTAACTTTCTCTAACATTAAATAAATTATATACAGTTTTTGAAATTAACACAAAAATCATATCAAGTAATAGTAACTATATGTCATAAAAATTTCATATCTAAAGTTCTACTTTATTGTAATTTAAAATTTCAACTCATATTTAAAAGTCTTTTTAATAAAATTTTAATTATTAAATAATTTTAATTCCATATGATAGTAATAATATTTGGCTTCAAAATAAAAATCTACCTGATAGCATTTACGATTATATTTATTATATCATGTCTATAAAAATTAATATGTATGTTTGGTTTATTTAAGATTTTTAGTTTATTAAAATAATTAATAGTTGAATTTTTAATACATATAATTTTATATAATTATATAAATGATTTTATAGTTTTTTTTTTTATCTGTTTTTTAGCTTCAAAAATTATCTTTAACAAGACTTTGCATAGAAATTTAAAGATTATTGTATAGAAAAATTGTCTATCATTTACCAAGTCTTTAAAAGATATAAATAACTATTATTTTTTTAAAACTTTATAGTTTAATTCATAATACAAAATAAAGAATTATTAAAAGAAATTAAATCATGTATGTGTATCAATTTCAATTTTTGTTTTTATTATTTTTAAAATAGAAAATTAACAAGTAAAAAAATTATTTTATTTTTTTTAGAAATTTATAGTATAAAATATAAATTATATAACGGTGAATAATTTTATTAGGATAAAGTCAAATAAATTTTGTTTTTTAAAATAATTTATGATTAAATTACAATTCTGAATAAATTAATCAAATATATTACTTAAAAAATAGTGTTTTATAACATTTAATAAAAATGCACCCTATATTTATTTATCTATTTTTTATATTAATTTTTTTTGTTTAATAGATTATAAGCCGCAGATGATAGATTTGTTTTAATTTATTACAGCTATTATGTATATATTTATATATTTATTTAGTATCTTTTTTTTGTTGTCTGATTAGGTTAAAATTCAAAATATAGGCAAATATTTTTTATAATAGATTTTTTTAAATAAATACTTATATATAAGTATAATTTTTAAGTGGATGAATAATATAAAAAAACTTATAAGAATTTTTAGTTTATTTCAATTTTATAATTTATATTTAAATTGTAATTTAATTGACACATAAATAGTGATATTTAAAATTTTTAAATATGTATAGTACAAATATTAATATTTTAATTATAATTAATATAACTTTTAATATAGTTAAATTTCATTCAAACATTAAAATTCATATACTTCCAACTTTTATTTATTTAACAATAAAATATATAGTATGGTAAAGAAAAAGTTTAAAAGATAAAAAAATAGTTACAAAATTAAATTAAACTGTTTTTTAATACTTGAATTATAAAAATATAGCTAATATCTAGTTGAATTATAAATTTTGATTTCAATTGTATAAAAATGCAAAAATAGGGAAAAATTTTATTAAAATATACTATTTTATCTATTTACTAGTACCTAGGAAAATTACTGTACAGTATAGAGTATAAACTATATAATTATTTTTTTAATAAACTTAAATTCTTTACTATAAATTAATAAGTAATGTTATTACTTTATATTTTTCCTATAAAATTTTATGAAAAACTTCCCCCATTAATTATCTCAAACATAAATTTAACAAAGTTCTAATATTTTAAAAAATTAAAATTTTACTTTTTAAGTAAAAGATAACTATAAAAGAATAATATTTGCATATATATTTGTTATATACGTTACATAAATATAACACAATTTTTTAAATTAAAAAAAAAAATATAAATATATTTTAAAAACAAGTATGCATTAGAGCAAAATTTTAAATTTTAGTTAATAAGGAAATATTATAGCTAGATTTAGTCTTTTATATAAACCAAAAAACTTTATTAAATTCATGTAATTCTTTTTTCTAGTATGTTAAGAATATATTGCTATCAATAATTATATTGCAATTTAAAGTAAATAATTAGTATTTAAAATTTAAAAATATTTTTACGATATGGAAATTATAATTTTTATATATTAAACTAATATAAATTATTATCATATTAAAATTTTAATTTTAATTTAAGAAATGTCATTTTCTGTGCTTGAATTCATATTTATAATTGATTTTATTATTAGTTAGACTTATTTATTAAATACTTCCAAAAAATTTTAAAGAATTTCAAGTAATTTCTTTCTTTCAAATGTGCATAAATATTTATGAATAAAATGAATAATATTACTTATATAGAGTAATTTATAATAAACAAATACTAAATTTTTAGGATAATAAAATTATATTTATAATAAATTCATAAAAAAAACTATTTTTAAGTAAAAATTTTTAAAGTATATATATAGGTAATATTTTTTGTGTATTTACTTAAAAATGGTAATTAAAAAATATTAGATTTTACTAATAAAAAAATTATTATTATAATTTATTTTAAATTGAGAATTAAATATTTACCAAAATTATGTAACAATCAATCAAATTTTAGAAAACTAAGATATTGTTATGATATCAACATAATTTAAAAAATCATGATTTCTTGAAAAACTATCAATTTTACATTATGGTTTTACTTTAGTAACCTTTAATACTTATATAAAAAATTATTAGTAGCCACAACAAATCAATTTTCATTTATTTTAAATGGTAAATTCTGTACAATAAGCTTATAAAAAAATTAATTGCCTGTTGTAAAGCCTAAAGTTATTTATAAAACTTTTATTTTATTTTTATTTATTTTTAATTGTTTTATCTAAAATTATAACTATATAATTATAAATACATGAAAATTTGTTTAAATCTTTAAGTTTAGAACTTTTAAAATATTACAAATAGTCAATAAGTTATATAGTAAACTATTTCATAAGATTTTGATAAAATTTAAATTTTTTATAATTTTATAACAAAATTACAAAAATTTGTGATTTTAAATTTATATATTAAACATAATTTTTATTATAATATAAAATAAATTTAGTCAAAACTTCAGTAGCATAACTTAATCCTATACAAATTATAACCGTATTGAAGGTAAAATTTTATTTATTTAATTTATTATATCATTTTTAAATTATATTTTATATAATTATAATTATTTTTTATAGTCTATATTTATATATAGTAAATAAGCATAAAACCGAAATATATCATATAAATGAAAAACTAAACACATAATTATTTTTTTTTTTACTATTATTAAAGAGTTTATATAATAGTTGGATTATTTGCTCACCAGTTAATATGCTATGTAAAAATAGTCCTAAATATTTAAAATCTTAATTATACTATAAATTTATAAACAATTTATAACTAATTATTAAATTATATTATAATAATATTAAAAATTTAGAATATTAATATAATAACTGCTTTATTATATAAATACAAATAATATTTAGATCTATAATATTTGTTTCTGATAGTATCACAATCTATTATATTTATTTTTTAATGTTTAATGAATTAATTACTATACAGAGCCTTAAGTAGGGGTATCATTAACATAAAAATCAAATGATTTATTACTATTTTTATTAGAAACACTACTTATTTTAATATTGTTATTTTTATTTGTATTTCCAGTAAATTTTTATCTTAAATTCATTTACTCTCTTTCAAATTGTTCTTTTTAATGACCCAAATAACTTTCTTATTCTTAAAAATAATTTCCTCTATTCTAAAACCTATTATTTTTATCATTTGATATAGTCCCTAAATGACTTTAAGTTTATTAAATATTTTAGTGTTAGTTTTATTATATGTTTAATGGTTATAGACTGTTTGTTGACCTAAATTAAATGTTAGATTTTTACCGTGAATGCAAAATCTTTCCAAAAGGAGAACCAGTTTGATCTCTTTTTTAAGAAAAGCTTTATAAAATTTAAATAACTATTTTGAAATTTACAGATATATTTTAAATGAGAAGATAATTATTTTATTAAATTTTAAAAAATACTAAAATTTAATAAATTACAAGTTTTCTCTTAATAAATTATTACTCATTGTATTTAAATTTGAAGAAAACTATATACTTTTAGCAGATTTTTATCTATCAAAATTATTGTTATTGTTTGTTTTATTTTATATTTGTTAAAAATCATTTTATTCAGTATTTATTGTTCCTGCTGCTTTAAGTTAATTGTACTATTAAACCTTCAACTACAAAAATATTTTTATTTAAAATATAAAAAATGAGTAAACTCAAATAGAAAATATAAGCATATTTTATTATTTTACATTTTATAATTATTTTTAAAGATCTAAACTTCTTAATTTATCTTATTTAACTTTGTTCGCTATTTGTTTATACTCATCTATTAAATACAAGTATTTTTCTTATAAAACTTCTTTTTATTAAAAACAGTTATTTAATATTTATCTTTGCTATTCAATATTTCTTCTTATATCTTATATTTCATTCTCACTGCCATCCGAATTTTTTATTTTTTATTTAAATATCATTTCATTCTACAGTAATTTTTCCTCTAAAATATATTTCTCTCTTTAATTTTCTTATTATTTTTTTATAGTTAATTAAATTTATAATAAAATATCTTCCAAATCTTAATCTGGTTGCACTTTTATTATTCTTTACAAATTAAAAAAAATAAACTTTTTAATTTAAATTTCATAAATATTTTTACTAATTAAAAGCATCATCTTAAAGTAACATAATACTTTGCATTTACTTATATTCTTATTTGAAATCATTTAAATCGTTTTTACATTATGAATTTTCTTATTTTAATTTTTCAATCTATATAAAAATAAAAATAGTTTATTTATTAAAAATTAAATTATTTTATTTTTAAAAAAAAATTACCTCCTATTACATATCCAAAAATTTATTTTGGTGATCTTGTTACTATTCTCTTAAAAATTGGTTTTCACTAGATATACTTTCAATATTATAATTCTGTGTAATATTATTTAACTCACTTTTTAACTCGTCTATCTACTTTTCATTTTCTTAACTATATTTATCCAAGCTAATATTTTTTTTCAATGAAAACTGTTGGAAAAATATATTTTTAAAAATAAAATTAAAAAAATTTTAACATATCGAAATTATTAAAATTACTTCTACTTAACAGAACAATTATTTTAAAACCTCATTTATTTAATACTATTATCTTATGTTGTTATCTATAAACGATTTAAACTAAGGATCTAAATAGTTTTTTATATCTCTCACTTTTTAAAGTTCAAGTAAATCTTCGAAAAATTCTTAACACTAATTTTTTAAAAAATCTATTAAATATTTAATTTAAACATTTAAATATATTCTTAAAAAAATAACTTGATAATTAAGCACTATATTTTATTTAAAATAAATTTTATTTTATTAAAAATACCTCTAACAAGCTTTTTTCTTACTCTTACTGTTATTATGAATTTTAATTTTTTTATTAATTTTAAAAACTACCAGATTATTAAATTTTTTAATCTAACATTTTATTTTTTTCCTATAATTATTATAATTGCTTTTATAAATTTTTGTGTTCTTCTTCCATTAAATTTATTTAATTTTCATATTTTTAAATTAAACCTGTATTTTCTTCGCATTATAGTTGACCATTTTATTAATCTTCTAAATTTTTAATTCTATTTTTCAATTAACTTTTCAATGCATTTTAAAGTTAATATAATTATTGACTATTTTAATATAAATTATTATTATTATTTTCCTGTTAATTGTTATATATATTACTGCCATTATTATATATAAATTCATCACTATCACTTAAATTTTAATCCCTGTCACTTTTTAAATTTAAATAATTTAAATATTCCAAGTCCCTATCCTTTAATTAACTATTGTTTTCTTCATCTATATACTTTTCTATTTACTTTTTTTATTATTCTAAATTTATAAATATATAAAACATAAATATGATTATTAATATTTTGATAAAATTATATTTGATGATGAAAATATAATAAAATATATGTACTTTGATTATTTATTGGTGGCTTAACAAATTTGGAACTTAAACTTTTTTTTTAATTATCACAAAAACTTATATTATCATTTTTTACATTATCTTCTATTATAAATTCCTGTTATATATTTCCACTTTTATTTTAATTTCTTTTAATATTACTATTATTATTATATACTTAATTACTATTATTTGATAAAAATTCAATTGTTTAACTTCTACTCGAACTCCTATACATTTTTCTTTATGACAATTCTTTTTTATATTTCATTAACTATTCTTAAAATTGTTAATCGTTTAATTCTTACTAAATTTATACACATTATTCATATAACTTTTAAGTAGATTCTGTTTTTCGCTTTTCATTTTCTTTTGACTATTAAGTGACGTTATGTATTGAAACTGGCTTTTTTTTCTTTATTTATTTTTACTGTATCTATATTTAGCCTTTTTAATAAAAATATTGATATCATATTACAGTGAGATTTAAATTTTAATTCAAAATACTTTAATAGTCTAAATTCATTTTATTTATATATTACCTATTTTTTTAGTCTTATTCAAAGTTTAATTTTTATTATTTTCTTAATCAGGTTATTAGTTTAAAGATTTATTTCTAATCTTTGATGTTTTATTTTTTAGTTTTGTTGCTTACTCTGATAAGGTAGAAAATACTTTGTTTTTTAAATCATTAGTTTCCTATAAAAAAATTAATAAATTAGTATCAAATAATTAATTAAAATCATGAAAAAATTCATACGTGTTTTTTAATGATCTAACTTTTTTTCACTTCTGATTTTTTCATGCAAATATTTATAATATCTTTATATTTATTAGTAAATTTAGTTTTGAATTACTTTTTTTAATATTTATTTTAGAATTTTTGTTTTATAATAAAATTTTAAAGGAGTTATTGAATAATTAAATTTTGAAATTTGTAATTCAAGTAAAAGTTAATTTTTTTATATTTATTAATAAATAATAACATTTCCAATTAAATATTATTCAGAAATTAACTGTATAGGTCTTACATTCACTATTCCAAATGTGCTTAAAAATAGGAATTTTTAGTAAAAATCATATAAAAGTTAAAATAAAATATAAAAATGGAATAAAATTTATTAAGAAATTTTAAATTTGTCTAATGTGGATATGAAATTTATATGAAAATTTATTTAAACAATGAAAATATACCTATATTTTTAATAGAATACGATACAAATTATTAAATTTTTATTTCTTTATTTTTACATATAATAACTTATTATTTAAAGAGGAATAAAGAGAATAAATAAAGGAATAAATAAAATTTATTTCTATTTTATTACTCAAAAATTTAAAATCTAAACCCTAAAATAATTTCTAACTTTACCATTTAACTATAAATTCTACGCCCAAAACCATTTTTTTGCTCTAATAACTAATTCAATTTCTGTACCCAGACACCTATTCATATTTTAGCATTAATATTATCAATATTCCGCTGTTTAAATCAAAAAAACGCCCGGAATTTTAAAAAATCGACCATAAACCCTCCTCAAATTGGCTCCTCTACCTTTGGGAAAAATTTTGAAATTTTTGGATTTCAAAATTTGTCCCTTGAAATTTTGGCCCTATATTTCGCTTTTCTTTTTTAAAGGAAAAAGGTAAGATTTTAAAAAATCCAGAAATAAACGGTAAATTTTCGAAATTTTTTTAAAATTTTAATGTATTTGCTTTGCGGGATTCAAAAATGTCATTTTTACCGATTTTACCATTTTTAAATTACCTTGTTTAGGCGAAAAAATTTGTTTTGGTTTTCCTTATTACTAGTATTTATTAAGTATTAGTTAATTGTGAGAAAATTAAAATATATAAAGACTTTATGAAATAACAAAAAGTATATTAAATTTAAATAAAAATTCATAATTAAAAAAAACCCGGAAAATTTAATCAATAACTGTATGTACTAGTATTTTTAGATAAGAATTTAAGAAAATATAACTATTTTGGGTAGAATTCCATAAATATATACTAACAATCTGGATAAGTAAAAAATTAACCAATCAGAATGCAGTATTTATTTAAGATTAATTATTATAAGACATGTATATAAAATTTGAATTAATAATTACTTTTGTGAAATAAAATAAGGGCATCTTTATTTATTTAATTATTTTTCATAAACTAAAAAATTAATAAATAATAAACATTAAAATAATTTAATAATCAATAATAAAATAAAGAAAACAATGGCAAGTGGAGTAAAAAAACCTTTAAATTTAACAATAATATAAATAAAATAATTAATTAAATTTCGTTTTTTTCTTTTAGAAAGGAGGAAAAGGAGGAAAAGGTGGAAAGGGAACCGGAAAAGGTAAATTTAATAAAAAAAATTTTGTCCATAATTTTATGGAATATTCATTTTCATTTAATCCATCAAAATCCTAATTTTCTAAATAAAATTACAATTTTAACCTTAGGAGGAAAAGTTTCTGGAGGAAAATCTAAAAAATAACCTTAATCTAGATCAATTAAAGCCGGATTATAAGTAAAAAAGTCTTTAAATTTTTCATTATCGCATTTTTTACACATTTTTTAGTCTCAAAAACAAAAACTCGATTTTTTTCGATCCTTCGAAATATTTATTACACTGTAAAACCAAAAACCAAAAATTAAAAAAACTAAAACAAAAAAAATAAAAACAAAAAAATAAACCAAAAAATAATAAAAAATATAATAAACAAACAAAGAAAAGCGTTTTATTTAATTTTTTTAATTATAAATATTATTAATAAAAATAATAATAATAATTTTTTAACTTTACCTTTAATTTTAAAAATCAGTTCCCAGTCGGAAGAATCCACAGATTCTTGAAAGCCAGAGTTTCTGCCAAAAACAGAGTCGGAGCTACCGCCGCCGTTTACTCAGCCGCTATTTTAGAATATTTAACCGCCGAAGTTTTGGAATTAGCTGGAAATGCTTCCAAAGATTTCAAAGTTAGAAGAATTACCCCTAGACATTTATAATTAGCCATTAGGTAACCCAAATTAACATATTTATTTTTTATAAATTCATTTATTGCAAAAAAAATAAAATTAAAGCAAATTTTTTATAATATTATTATTAAACACCTTTTTTTATTTAAATAACAGAGGAGACGAAGAATTAGATATCTTAATTAAAGCCAGTAAATAAATTAAATTTAGATTTTAATGTTTTTTTCCATTTTTTTTTTATTAAATTTTTTATTTTTTTTTATCATAGCTATTACTGGAGGAGGAGTTATTCCCCACATCCACAAAGCTTTATTAGGAAAATCCTCTAAAAAAGGAGCCGAAAAAAGCCACGACTGATTTTTTATTAAAATCTTATATATAATATTATAATTCACTATAAAATTTTTAATTTGTTTTTATACATTATTAATATATGTAATTTTTCTATATATTATATATATATGTTATTATTAAGGAGTAGTAATTTCGTGTCTCAAAATTAATTTATGAATTTTATTTAATAATTATTAATTAATTAAAAATTATTCCAAAATTTATTATGCCAAAAAAAAATATTTAAATTATTTGAGAAATAATTTAGATTTTTTGATTATACTTGTTAAATACTGATATTTTTGACACATCTCATTAATAACTTAAGATATTTAAATAAATAGCATATTTTTTATATTCTACAATATATAATTTAAATATGATATTTACACTCAATAACAAATATTTACTATAATTCTTAAATAATCACAAGCATAAAAATGAATAAAACATTAAGTCTTTAGAATTTACAGAATTTTTAATTAAATTAGAAATTAAATTCTTCCAAATTCAAATATATAAAAATCAAATATTTTCAATTAACTTAACAATTATACTAAAATAAAATTAAATAAAATAAAAAAACTAAAAAAAAAAAATCATCTAAAAATAAATAAAACAAAAAACTAATAAATAAAATAAATTTATTTAAATGTCTTATTATTTCGCCCTTTCACATTAAAAATTTTTCTTATTATTATTACTACTAACAATAATCCTGCCCACAAAAAGCCAAAACTGCAACCAAAACCCCTTCTACTCTAATTTCTACAACTTTTTTTCCTCTTTAAAAAATTTAGACCCCACAATTTACACCTAAATAAATGAGTACTAAACTTTTTCAAGTTCTAGTCAGTAAAATTAATTTTGCACACAAACAAAAGCGGCTTCTTGTTGTTCGACGAAATTTGAAGAAACACTATAAGAATTGGCTAACAAATATTTTTATGAAAAAAGCTAGAACTACTATTTTTTTGACCTTTTTTTGTAGTAGTATTATAATTCTTTAGTTACTTGTACTGGCGATAATAGTATAAAAGCACCTTAAGATGCAGAAGTTGCTAGTATGCTTTTTGCTGTTAAAAAATATAGACAACTTATTTTGAAAATTATTAGGGCTGATGTGTAACTTATAAGGGGAAATTTGTGTATTTTGTGCGCTTCTTCGGTAATTTTTTTTTTTTTTTTTAATTAATTAATTTATATTTTTGTATTTTTTTTACTTTAATTGAAAATTTTAAAAAAAATTTTTCATTCAAAAATTTATAATTTGTAAGTTAAAACAGTTTTTTAATAAAAAATTGGCTTATGTTTTTTAAATTAACTTAAGTTAAATAAAATATACTGATTTATTTATTTTTAGAGTAATTATGATGACTATATTACGGATGATAATAAAATATTAGTATAAGAATCTGATATAGAAGATTTCATTTCAGACATGGCTTCTTATTATTCAGATCTTGAAAATTTACGAACAACATTTAAAACTGCAATTTTAGACTTTTATAATTCAATTGATAATATTTAAGCAGAAAATTGTTTATTTGTTTATGAAGAAGCCCTTGATTTTCTCGAAAATTATTAATTATGTTCAGGAGGTAATTGCGAAGCACATGTATAATCTAGAGTTGATATTTTTAATTAACCTTTTGAATAGGAGTTATAAAATATAGTTATACCAGATTTAACAGTTACATATAGAAGATAACTAAATGAATAAAAATATATAAATAATGATAATAAAAGTAACATTTTGTAAAATAATTAGTAAAAAAAGAGTTTATAAAAAGGATAAAATAGGAAAAATACAACTTATTTTATTCAAAATGAAACGTATCAATATAAGAAAAATTAAATTAGATAATTAAGTTTAAGTGGATAATATGACACTAGTGGAGATTTTAACACTTATATATATAAAAGTGAAGATGATGAACTAGTTTATTTAGGTGTAAATGATGATGAAGATGGATTTTAAAAAATTTTAAGAATGAATTATTATGCGCTTTTTCAACTAATGTTTACAAGTTTCAGTGTTTTAATTATTTGAAATAAAACGAGAATTAAAATTTAATTAATTTTATAAAATTAATATATAACTTTGCATAAACTTACTTTAATAAAATACTATTACTATTATAAAATTGTTCTAATTATTTATTTATGCCTTAAAAATTATTTAATTAAATAAAAAAATATGGATACAAAGTTAAATTCACATAAATGCATTTAAATTAATAATATAAATAGTTAATGAACATAAAATAACATTATGTTAGCAAATTTTTCAGAGAAATAAAGTATTTTAGTAATTTTAAGTGAAGACAATTAATTAATAGTATACAAGGTTTTGAATTATTATAAAAATTAAAAAATCTAAAAAAAATTAAAATCCAAATCTAGTTTTAACTTAAATGCTTTACCAAAATTTAAAAGAAATAATGTTAATTTAGGAATATAATAATAAAAATAATAAATGTCAGAATCAAATTTATAAATAAGAAACAAAACTATTTTTTTAAAATATATGCATAATTTGTATGTTTTTTAAATAAATAGTAAAAATGAAATAAAACTACTGAAAAAAATTTATCTAGACCATTTGATTAATCATTTTTTAATTTCTATTGGTAATGAAAATGATAAATATATAAAAGAGTAATATAAAAAATATATTATTTTTATCATAAATTTTAATATATATATATTTATTTTTATTATTATTCTAGAAAGGATTAATAGAAAAATAATAGTTTCTTCTAATAATGATTTGATAATTACAAACTTATGTTAAAATAAAACAAACATTATAAAGTAAGCCCATTTTGCATGTATATAAATTTTACTGGAATTAAGATAATTGAAAAATCATATTATAACTATAGGAGTAGAGTGTAATAAATTTTTATTTTAAATAAGTTTTTATTAGAAGAAATTATTAAGTTTTTATGTAATTTTTCTATTTTTTATTTAGAGGATGTATTTTTATGGAATTACAAGAAAACTAATTAAAAAAAAATTCTACTTTTAAAACTGACTCATAGAATTGTATATGCTAAAATTTTATTAATTAATAATAATTAGGAAGAAATATTAGCTATGCAGTAATTTGATTTTTAAGTGATATTATTCGGTGTAAAATAAAAAGAAAAATTATTTGAATTTAAGTTAAACTATAAAATTTTCAATATTTTACCTATATCATTTATGAGAGATGTGGTAATGATTGCAAAAAAGTGTATGTTTGATATCTACGACTTGTAAGAAGATAAAAAAATCTTTCAATTAAATTTTCCTTAAAGTGGAAATTAAGATTATAGATAAAAAAGTTAAATATTACTCTCCTAAAATATATTACAAGATTAAAAAAGTACAAAATAGTAAAGATACCAAATATACCGAAAATTTAGATAAATAAAACTATTTTAATTTTAATAAAACAAAAATGATGTGCAATTTTTTAGTTATTAATTCTATAATTTTGATTTCTGATATGTTTTAACTAAATAAATTTGTATCTATTATATTTATAATATTGTATTATTAGATTTATTTATATATTATTATAAATACTAAAATTATAAAATTATGAAAGTCACTAGTAAACTTCATCAACTCCTAATGCTTCATCTGTAACACCATTACAAGGGGCATTAAAAGGCCTTTTTAAAAAAATAATTATAAATATAATAAAATTAGCACAATTATTTAATATGCAAATTTTAAATTTTTATAATTATTTTTATTATACCACTATCTTTAGTCAATATAATTTTATCTCTAACTATCACTTGCATACATCCATTCATATAAAGCTTCTTATGGTGAATATCCTACATGTTAAGGAATTCTATATATTCCACTGTTATAATATGAATTTCCAGCAGTAAAACCATGTTTAACACCTATTTATAAAGTAATTTTATTTTATTTAATTTAATTTATAAATTTAATTGTTTGAAGTTGTATGTTTTTTTAAGCATAGTTTTTATTTATGTAAATAATTTTTACAAGAAATACTCCAAGCATTCGCATTGTGTTTATTATATACAACTTCATTTATATTGCTAATCATAGATAACCTAAATTCTTATACCATTTTCTATACATCATTATCACAGTATTATAGTGAAGCGTGTTTTATACACAATACACCATCAAATACTATCAAATTAAATAAATCATATTAGGATTCAATTATAAAAAGATCTGATTTCACTTATTTTGCCACATTAACAGGTAAAACACATTTCCAATTTTCATCGTCATTATTTATTAAATCACAACCTATATTATTAATACTTTTAATAATTGACTGTTAAATTTAAATTTATTTTTTACATTTTATAATTTATAAATATATTACCTAATGGTAAAACATATTCTTTGTCTATTAGTTCTAACATAGACTTAAAACATTTTACCATAAAATTATCTTAAACTTCTTCATGGAAATTAATAAATAATCCGGAATCTGCAAAAGCCCAAAATCTATAAAATAATTATAATTATATAAATATATATATATATTATAATTTTTAGTTCATTTTTTAATTTTAAATTACTTAGTATTTTAATTTAATAAACTATGAACATAATCAGCATAAGTGAACACAGCGTATCCTCCTGCACTGCTTCCTAAATTTTTTAATATATTTAAAAATTATACATTTAAAAATTAATTATTTAATAATGTATTTAAAAAAAAATAAATTTTATTTATATAAATAAATTATAAATTTAACCTCCTAAAAGAACATCAGTTACACTACTATCGCTTAGTCCATAGTTGTCTACTAATTCTTAGAAAACAGCTTACGTATTATATAGCCCTCTAAATCTAAAAGTCCAGGTCAAATATCTTGCGGGCTTCTTAGTATACCTATATTTTGATAAATATATAAACTAAAAAATCAAATAATATATCCAAATTATATAATCATTAAAAAAAAACAAAATAATAAAAACTTAATTCTAAAAAATCTAAATATACAAATATACAATTATTTAAATATAAATATAAAAATAAAAAAAATAAATAATAAAACAACAAAAATAATTATAAAAGACAATTCTTATTTTAAGTACCCTTAATGTACCATACCATCACAATAAGGTATAAAAACTTTATTCCAATTATAAAATTAAGGATTAGTTTCTTTATTATCTTATAGTATACCTCTAGGTTCTTTTTCGTTACTCCAATACTTAGAAGAGCCCTGGCCCATATACAACCTAGGCACACAAGTTTATAAAGAAGTTTTTTTATCAGGCCCGAAGCAGGCCCCTCCTCCCTTTATTATTTAAATATATTATTAAATTTATTAATTAATTTATTTTATAATGAAAATTATTTAATTGTTTTAATTTTAATTTAAATTTTACCTCAAAAAATATTATCCATTTGTTTTTTCCATCGCCATAACCTTATTATAAGTAAAATCCAGATGTCGAACCGTCCAAACACATTTAATCGGGGTACTTTAATTAATTTAGTAAATAAAGGTCCATATTTCCAGCAGAAATTTGAACTATAAATAAACTTAATAAAAATAGTAAAATTAAGGGTAATCTACTATAAATCATTTTTTTTTTATTAACTTTGTTATTTTATATTATTATATTTTTTTATTTATTAATTGTTGTTTTTTAATTTACTAGGAATTTAATTGTATAATAATGACATTTCAATTAAAAAAATTCTAAAAAATTGTTGTTTAAATCATGTTTTCTATATTACGATATAGAGTGATTTGTGTTAGAAGTAAGGACTTAGAGAAAATAAATGAAAAAGAATTAGTTTAAATCATAAGAATAATTTATAAAAAATATATAAAGATAGCTGATTTTAAGATATAAATACTAAACGAGGTAATTTACATAGTTATAATTATTTATATATATAATTAGAAAAGTAACATTTAATATAAATAATTAAATTTTATATAAAAATAGTAATATAATTTTTTTTTTTATTTTTTTTTTTTTTAAATTGTTAAATTAAATAAAATTATTAAATTAAATAAAAATTTTCAGATATTTTATAAAAATTCAATCAATCACTAGTTAATTGTATTTCTATTTCTTAAATATCTTTTTCTTATTGAGACTTTTAAAAAAATTCATTATTTTCAAAAAAATCTCAGAAATTAAACTCTTCACTCCATTTTCTCGAATCACAAGGTGCAATGGAACTTATGTTATCTTTATTTAGCATTTCTTACTAATTAAATTGGCCGTTACAATTACATAAAATATTTTATTACGTTTAGCAGTTTTAACACGCAATATTTATGTTATCAATATTATTATTAATAACAGACTATTCTAAAAAATAACTTGCCTCCTAATATTATTATTCTTATTATTATTAAATTTAAGTTAAATTAATTTGATCATTTTATAAAAATTAATAACTTTGTTGGTTATTATTAATATTTATATTAATTTCTAAGCTAGGTTTTCTAGTTTGAGATTATGATCGTATTTATTATTAATTTCTAGAATGGCTTAACTATTACTATGATTATATAGGACCTAATTATTATTTTAAATGTGTCTTGTCTAATTTCTACGATTCGTCAGGGTTTTCTTGAATTTTATTCGTCAAAATAATTTAATTTTCTTAACTTATTTCAGAGGAAGGTCTGCTGGATAATAAAATTTCGTTTTTATTAAAATTATTACCAATTTATTTATTTTTTTCGCTTTGACTTATATTATTTATACAAGACTTATTGAGCTTTAAGCTTTTTCTTCTTTTGGATTATTATTAAAAACTTTAATTGTTAATACTTAAATTTTCACTCAGTTTATTCTCTCCATTTTCTTTTTATTCTGAACAGCAAGACAAATGGAAACTTTCAAATTACATACCTGATTATTATTTTAAAGATAATTACTGGCTTGGTTATAATTAAACTTCACTAAATAAATATGATTTTTCTTCTTTTTTAGGAAAATTTATTATACTATAATTTTCAATGTCTTCTTAATTATAAACTTTTTCAATGGTATTCTATTCCTTTTAATGAACCTTGACTTTATACTATATATTTTTTTTACTGTTAAAGCTATTGCCCAAAAATAAACCTTTTTACTGTAAATTATCATTTGAATTTTAATCTAAATTGTTGTTATTATTATTGTTAATATTATTATTTGTATTATTTATACTATTTAAAAAAGAACTTTAGGGAATTCCATTTCCACTTTGTTAGTGTTAACTTTAATTTTCAGAAATAAAAGAATTTTAAGCCGAATCTTAGTCTAATTACATAAGAGTTTCTAAAGTTATAGGGATTTTAAGCTCATATGTACCTTTTTTATTTGCATTAATTTTGTATTTAAAATAATAATCGCCTTGTTCTTATACAATTGTGTAATTTTAACCATTTTTTTTACTCTCTTCTGTCAATTTATCAATTAATTATTTTAAATGCTTTTGTTAACCTTTTTTTCCTTTTTTATTATTACCATATCTAGAATTATTGAGTTGCTATTATTTATTATTATTATAGTTGAAATTGTTTTCATTATTATTATTAGTATTGTTCTTTTTGCCGCTAAAATTAATTTTTTATTCTTCCTCAAATTCTATTTTAACTTAATTTTCTTCTTCCATTACATTTTCTTTTTTTTCTAAAAAAGAGCTTTGTTTTTCGTAACATTATTATTCTTACTAACCATGTTCGTTTTTATAGTTTTTTTTCGAATAATCAATGTCTTTATGATCTTAAAAAAATGATGATTATAAATTTAAATTTTAGACAGGCTATGGAAAATGTTCGCCATTATTTGCTATTAAAAATTTTCTTAATAATTCTTCGTTTTATTGAATAGATTTATGTTCATATATCTTACTTATAACTTTTCTATAGTATTTTTATTCTAAAAAAACATACAATGATGCATAAACAAATTAAACTAGTTCTTCATCTTAATTTTATATAGCCTTGAAAAAAGTTTTTTTTGAATTTATTTTTTCTTTTTTAAGCCAATTTTAAACCCTCTTAAATACAATCTTATTCTCAGATCTCTTTAAAATATCTTCTTAAAACATTTTTACTTGTTTTTATTCTTCATTCAATTTTTCATTGTTTTGATCTTTAATCTAAATTTAAAAATAAAAATTTAATTTTTTTAATTATATAAAAAACTTATTTTAATTTATTTTATTCTATATTTATAGATGAATAACAAATTAAATTAAAAAATGACATAAAAATGAAAATGGTTTTATTATATCTATTTCATAAAAAATGCTCATATTAATAAAAATTTAGAAAATAAAAAATAGTAATTAAAAATAATTTGTCATTTTTATATAAAACTATAAAACATAAATTTATTAATTTTATTTATTTTTACCAATGCGAAATGCCTTTAAAAATTAGTAAAACATATTTTCCATTAATTTTTGAACTGCGATTCTCTTTTTTAACTATGTTACCCTTCAGCAGGTATATTTTCTTTCGGTTTACTATGTATTATCATTTTTTTTTATATTTTTGTTTTTGTAAGTTAGAATTTTTTTAAAATTTTGGTTATATTTGTTGTTTTTTTTCAAAAGTTTTTGGTGGTTTTTGTGTTTTTTCTTTTTTATTTCGTAGACAAATTATTATTATTTTTTTATTATTTAGTATTTCTTTTATAAATGCGAAAATAAAGTAAATTATTTAAACCTAAAAATTTATAAATCAACATACTAATTTATAATAGGCGTATAAATCCTAATTAATCCTGATAGACTTTTTTATTAATATAAATAATTGAAAGAAAAAAATACAAATTTAATTAGTATAAAAATAAAATTAAAAATTTTAATGAAAATTAAATTTTTATATGTATTATTTTATAATTTATAGATTTAAATAAACAAATTTGTCATTCATCAATTTCACCTTCTTCCAATTCAGATTCAATAGTTTGATCTAATTAACTTTATTCTTATTTTTATTCTTTATTAAACAAATTTACCTATTTTTAATTACGATTTTGATCTTATTATTTACTAGAAGAATTAAACTTATTTAATTTTTATTATTCTTATACTTAATTTTTTAAATTTTTGACTTTTTTTTGAATTAAATCTTCGTAATTTTCATATTTATTTTAAATTTCTTTATGGCTTCTTTTATTATCTTTAGTTTACTGCTTTTTTCTATTCTCATTTTTATTACTTTTAGGTTTGTTTGCAACTTTTTTGTTATTAATTTTGTAAATATCCCAAAATTTAACAGTTTAATCATCAGATGCTAATATTTAATATTTTTATTTTTTAATAATTCAATTAAATACAAAAATATATAATATTTATATTATTACACGTCACTAAAATATTAGGGTCAATCAAACTAAACTCAGCATCATTTATAAAGCCTCTATGACCTCTAACATTACAGAACTCTAACTAATCTTAAATTACATTATCTTCTAAATTTTTCAAAAATCCTAGATCATTAGTATCTTTTACTTTTACCCACTTATCATCATTTCCTTAATTTCCTTTTATTATATTTTCAAAATATGTAAAATCATAAATCTGAACGGTCTCATGATTATGGCATATTGTTAATAAAAAATCATTTTAAGAAAATTTCATTTTAATTATTGGAAATTTATGCTTAGCTTGGCCCAAATATGTCAAAGAAACCTTATTTAATAAATAATGTTCTTTATTATCTTATTACATATCTAAGTTATCATTTAAAATTTCAATCAAAAAAAAAGAAATTCTTCTATGAAATCCTCCTAAGCACAGATATATTTTATTTTTATCAAATTTACTCACCTTAAAAGCAATTGCCCTTATATTATTACCTTATATTTCTGGAAATGAAAACTCATAGCTGTAATCTTATATATTTTTTTATTTATTATTATCATTTTAATATTTTTACTAATCAATAATAAGTAATGAAAAATTTTTTCCAAAACCCATAGCATAAAACAAAAGGCCAGATTACTCGTAATAAAATTATATATATGAAGTTATACAAGGTTCATACATTTTTTCAAAATTAAATTATTCAATTAATTATCCTTTTTCATTAAACTACAAAATAACATTTCCTTCAAAGCCTACAAATAATCCATAGTTATCAAAATCATAGTTATCAAACTAAGTTTTTAACTTTATTTTTTACTGACTACTATCTTTTTTATCTATATTATATTTTAAAATTGATTGAATTGGTATGGCATCTTCATTTTATGGTAAATTTTTTGAATCATATACATTCATTTTATACTAAAAATATTATTTTAATAAATTCAAACTATCCATTCTTATAAAATCATAATACAAAACCCTTTTAGTAAATTCATATTAATTTATAACCTTATCTTTATATAAATCATATTATACCAATATCTATTTATTTTCGTATAATATACTACTAATACCTTCCATCTTTTAATGCATAACTATATTATTAATTTTTTCATTTTCTTAAAATTCTAAGTTTTTCCCATAATGATTTATAAACAAAGAATCACTCTAATTTAATAACATTAAATTTAAATAGATAAAATAATTATTAAATATTTATATTATTATATTACCTTTTTGCTATAATCCCAACTTTTTATAGAATTATCTTGAGAAACAATAAATATCAATTCTGGCTCTAGTTTATTAACGCATAAACTTGAAACTTTTCCTCCTAATAAATTTAAACCCCATATTTTATCTAAAAAAACTTATTTATTATCTTAATTATTTTCATCAATATTAAGATCATTTTCTTATAATTATTCGCTAAAATCTTCTATTTCTACTTAAAAAATGTTCAATTTTCTATCCATTCCAATAGTTAAAACTTTATTTCCATCAAGTCTAAAAATATCATATATACACTTTTCATGGTATTTTTCAGGGACTATTTGGTATCCCTATAAATATGTACATAAAATATAAGACAATGTATGAATAAAAGTATAAAAATATAAAAAAATAAATGAGTAAACAAATAAAAAATAATACCAGATTTTATAGCTCAATTTACATATCAGATGAAAAATATTTTAATTATATTTTATTTTTTTCATCATTTAAAATTTTATTTTATTACAAAAGATACATTTCCCCTATTTTTCCAGAAACCATTATGAATTCTTTTTCTAATAATTAGACTATTATACTTGATTTTTCTATTTAATTAATATTTTCTGGATTTATATTTTTTGGGTATATAAATTCCAATTATTTAGAGAATATTATTTAAAAATGATAAATTTAATTTTATCTTTATTAGTCATTTTATGAATTGGATCCTTATAATGTGTCCTATTATTCTTATATTATTTTTTTTCCCACTTAATATAGAGATAATTTATAATTATTATTATTTTTAGATAAAATTAATATTTAATTATTATAAATATCTGAAAACAAAATAAAATGGTTTTTAAATTTTTCTTGATGCAAAATATTTCCATCTATATCTATTATGTCAATTTTTCCTTATTCATAGACAATTAAAATATTTTATTATTAAATTTAAAAATAAATTTTCTTGATTTTTTACTTTTAGTTAATTTCTACTTCATTATTTACTTGTTTCTAATCAACTTACTTATTTTAAATATTAAAGTTCAATTTTAAAATATTTCTATCGGTAAAAAATAAAAATGAAATTTTATCCTATTATTGTATAGGTATCTATAGTTAATAAATAATGCCGTTTCTTTATTATTTTTACTATTATGCTTCATTTTTATTATCATTATCCTCATTTGCGTAAATTTTTGATTATTCTAATTAATAGTTTATATTTATATTTTATTCTTTTATCAATTCAAAATTATTTTTTTCTTACACATATTAATAAATTAATAGCGAATTATCGCCTAAGGTAACAGATAAGTACAATGTTTTATTTTTATCATATTCAAAGAATAATAATGATGTTATTTTAGAACTTTTTTTATCATTTTTGTCTTTTTAACAATATAATTAACTATGAAATTTTTTTGTTTATATATCCATTATAAAAACATCTTGATTTGAGCCATATGCTAAAAAATTATGATGTTAACTTATTATTTATGGTAAAAACCAATTTGGTGAAAAGGGTAGACACCTTAATGGTTTATCTGATGGCTTCATACTAATTTATATATTATATTAAAATAACTAAAAAATTATTTTTTGTTTACTATAATTTTTTTTAATTTTTGATTATGAGATTAATAAAGAATTAAGCTAGTAAAATTATAATTGATTATTAAATTTTAAACTCTTAAAAATTTATTAAATATAAAATTTATAATTATAGTCATATTAATTTTAAAAAAATAATAGATAAGTATTAACAAATTCAGTAATTTTTATTAAGATCACATCTTTTCGTTATCAACATAAGCAATTTTCAAACTTGCCATATCTTCATAGATGTTAAAATCTTAAGGATATACACATAAAGCATACCCACCTGCCACTATATCTTTTTAATTTTCTATAAAAATTAATTTATTATACAATTATTATTTATAAGTTAGTTAATATGATAATTATTTATTTAAATAAAATATAAATTACAATCTACTATTTAACTATTTATCTTTCTTCCTAGCCAACTTGTTTTAACATCAGCCAAACCAATCATACCCTAATATTTAACAAACAAACTTTTCATATCAGCTCCATCTCTTATTAATTTATCTAAATATTATTTACAATTTTCACAACTTTTTTCTTTGAACTAATATATAATAATTCATCAATATTTATAACTATATTAAATCATCATATATATATTAATAAACAATAAAATGACCATTATTATATACATATATTATTAATAAAGTCATATATATATATATGTATATTTAGTAATAAATAGTGTATAATTTTTTATTAATAAATTAATTAAATAATTAAATTTATTTTTTTTACTTGTTGTTCTGTCTTTATTAAGTGGCATCTTACACATGCTCTAAATTTTCTTGTATTATTTTCATTAGGTAAAATAACTGGGATTTTTCTAGAATGAGTTTCTTTTTTTGAATCAAATGAATCGTCTAAGTCATCACTATAGGATGAATTTTCTTATTTGGGTTCATTTTTAATTTCTTTTTTAATTTATTAATTTTCATCTTCAATTATTTCAGACAAGTTTGAATTTGAATTTAATTCATCATCGGATGAAAATGGATCTCTCTACATTTTAAATTTACAATTTTTTTCTTTTAAATAAAGTTTTAATTTAGTTTTTATAAGTTTGGATTACTGTTTTTGAAATTTAATTTATTTATTTCTAATTTTTTTGCGGATGATTAAATTTGTAATATTTGATTTTTAGAAAATTAATTACAATGTCAGAATTACAATATAATATGCACAATTAATATATAGAATTTTAAATATTTAAATAAAATTTGTACGAATAAATAATTATGAATAAAATATAAATTGTTTGCATAAATATATTAAAATATATAATATTCATTCAATTATTAGATTAAATTAACCAAAAATATTAAAAAGTATAATCTTAATAACTTAAAAATGTAAAAATTCTAAACGTTTTAATTTTTATTCACATAACAGTCCCGTGGCCCAGTTGGTTAAGGCGTACGACTAATAATCGTAAGATCGGCGGATCGAGACCGCCCGGGACTATTAATATTTTTTTATTTTAAAATTAATCATAAGTTAATTTATATTATACACATATTAGATATTTGTTAAATACATTATTTATGAAAATTAATTTTTACAAACATAATAATTTTTAAAAATTTTATGAAAATACTAATATTTTAATAAAGTGTATAGTGTAATTATTTTAACTCCATAATAGTCCCGTGGCCCAGTTGGTTAAGGCGTACGACTAATAATCGTAAGATCGGCGGATCGAGACCGCCCGGGGCTACTAATTTTTTTTTTTATTTTATAAGCGTTATAAAACAAAAAACATATATACATTTTATAATATTTTATTTGTTTAAATAAAAATTTAAAAAATAATTTTTAATTAAAAATAATTGTATTTAAATATATATTAAGTTGCTTTTTAATATAAAATTTAAATAATGTATAATTCAATAGTTTTTTTTGTATAATTAAATTAGAAAACATATAATCATATATAAAATAATACTAAAAATATTTAGGAAAATATAGTGTAGAAAATTAAGAAAAATCTTTGAATTTAAATTGGGTCTAACATGAAAGTCCCGTGGCCCAGTTGGTTAAGGCGTACGACTAATAATCGTAAGATCGGCGGATCGAGACCGCCCGGGACTATTAATATTTTTCATTTATTTTTAACTTACTTATATAACTAAAAATTTATATCAAAAAATTAAAATCACTTTTAATATTTAATTTCTAATTTAACAAAAATATTTTGAATTTAATTTTTATTTCCATAACAGTCCCGTGGCCCAGTTGGTTAAGGCGTACGACTAATAATCGTAAGATCGGCGGATCGAGACCGCCCGGGACTATTAACATTTTTACTTTTTTTAAACATCTATATTTTTTATTAAAATAATTACATATATTTTAAATATTTAGTAAATTATAATAATTAATAATTTATCTTTATATTGACAAAAATCTTTTTAATTATTTATTTAAATTCATAACAGTCCCGTGGCCCAGTTGGTTAAGGCGTACGACTAATAATCGTAAGATCGGCGGATCGAGACCGCCCGGGACTATTAATATTTTTTTTAATTTTTTTTATATGCATATATTATTATTTTAATATATAATTTCAGAACTTATTTAAAGTAATGGATTTAAAAATTCAAAAAATTATTTTAGGCATTAAATTTATCAAAAATTATTATAGAAAATAAATAATATTCATAACAGTCCCGTGGCCCAGTTGGTTAAGGCGTACGACTAATAATCGTAAGATCGGCGGATCGAGACCGCCCGGGACTACTAATACTTTTTTTATTTTAATGTTATGATTTTTTATTAATTTTAATTGTTTGTAAATAATAATGACATACTTTCTTATATTTATTTTTTAAAAATATTTAATATCATTATTATATATTTCAATACATTAATTTTAATTTTATAATTTGATGTAAAAAAATATATAATTTAAAATATAAAGTAATTGACGTTTTTTAATATAACATAACCTAAATGTATGCTATTTTTAAATGAAAATACTATTATTAAAATATTATAATATAAAAATTATTTAAAAATTCAACTTCTAGCTGTAAATTTAGCTCCAGAACTACCGGTTCTTACTCTAGACCCAAATGACTTATTTCTCTATGCAGCGCTACTAACTTCTCCATGGGTACCTGCTCCTCCCAAATAGGTACTTATTAAATTAATTAATAAATAAATAAAGAATATAATTATTATATTTAAATTTAATACTAATATATTAATATATAAATTAAATATATTTATTATTGGCCAAATTAAATTAAAATAACCTTGTTCTACTATGACCACGACCACTTTTTAAAAACTGTCCTTTTAAATTTGTATAATCATTAATTTAGTTATTTATAGCATCAAGCACTTATTAGTCTTTTATAAGATTAATTTATGAGGGATCTTGCGTTGTTAACGTTTATTCTTTTAGTTTAAATTAATTATACATATTTTTAATAGAATTATTTTGGCCATAAAATTATTCTCTTAACATTTTTTACACAGGGTTACATTTAAAACCCTATACTTATGGTTCATAAATTACACCCTATTAATTTGCCTAATGGGCTAAATTTTAACTATACTCTTCATAATTATTTTGTTAAAATTGTTATTAAATGTCATTTTATTGGTCTAATTAATAACCATTTGGTTAATTATTGTTGTAGTTTTATTTATTATTTTTTAATGATTAATATCCAATACTTGTTTCACTTAAATAATTTATATAATGAGGAACGAATGATGAATCATTATGAGTAATTTATTAAACATCTTCTCTTAAACCTATCCCTGCAGGCAAGCCACAAACAGCCCCTTTAAAAAATTTTAATTTATTATATATATATTTAGTTTTTGTGAAACTGAAAATATCGAATGAAGAAAATTTATATAATTTATTATTACATGATCCAATAGTTAGGTTTCTTCCTTTAAATCTAGAAGATTTAAAATATTTTTGAAAAATTGGTCTACCAAAAGTAGTTGAAATAGGATGTTTTTCAACAATTTCCTCTCCATTTTCATCATATTTTTTTGAATTTTCATAAATGTCACCCGCTTCTGCTCCTTCTATTATAAAATAACTCAGCGCTATTTAAAAAATTGAATTTTATTTTTAATAATTACTGTTCAGTAATTCATTATTTAATCATTTAAATAAAAAAATATATAAAATTTTATTTTTTCTAATTACTAGAACATGAAGATCCCAGTACAACTTATTTTCCTAATATAAAAAAAATAATATATTTACACTAAAATTATTTTAATTAGAATTCTAAATTTATAAAATTTACCTTCTCTTCCAAAAACTCTTTTAGAAATCATATTTTTATAATTTGTGGTATCTACAGTGAAATAACTTGGTAATAAATACTAATTATTTGGAAACAAAGACCACCTAAATTAAACACGAAAAAAAAATGTATTATATATTATTCAAATTTATTTTACATAATGGGCAAAATTGCCTTATTAGCCATAATTAATTTCCAAGCAGGTTCAAGAATATGAATGTTAGGATTTTCTTTTTTTGCTTCAAAATAATAATTACTACTTTCTTAAGTCAACCATTCGTACGGATATCTATTTATTTTTTTTAATATTATTTAATAAAGATAAATATATAATATTTAAAATAAATAATTAATTAATTTACAATTTCCATATCAAACTTTTTTTATTTGTGTCAACAACATTTTTACTGGCTATATTTGACTAGTCAGTAATTTCTTTTATTTTGTCTCCTAATAAATATTCATCTAAATATCTGATATCTTATAATTTTATATCTTCTTATTAAAAACATTCATCAGCTAAATTGATCAAATATCTAACATTACATTTATCTTCAGTTTATGTAAAACTTGAATTTTTCACAACTCCATAAGAAAGACCAACTAATTATTCATAATTTTTATCTTTAACGATTTCTTTCCATCCCTAAGTTATAGTCTAAGATATCATATTAAATTATTGCTTTTTCTATTACTCAGCCCATATTTCTGAAGCCAATCCTAAAAAAATTTAATAGAAATATAAGAAAAGTGGGAAATATATAACTAATTTTTTAAAAAAAAAAATTATTTGTTAATATTTATAATTTATTTCACCTGCTTCTAACAGAATAGTAGGGGTATCAGCATTAGCTTCTATAAATTTCAGTTATAATTTACCATTTTCTTCTTTATATAAAAAATCGTATCTACTAACTAAATCTTTATCCCTTTCTACCCATGACTTTATGATCTGTTAAATAAATCATTAATTTTTAACATATTTTATATTTTTAATTAAATAACTAGCTTTTTTAATAATATATAAAATAAATATAACTATTTTTAATAAAATATATATATATACCCAATGATGTAAAGATTCAGGAATATCAAAGGCTTTTGATAACAATTCGGGATGTCTTATAACAAAATCGACAGCTTACATACACATACTGTGCACATCAAAGGTGGCCTAAGCTATTTCATCTGCTGCAACATTTGAAATTTAATATTAAGCATCATTAGACCAATAATATGAGGGAGTCCATAAGGCTAATTTTGACCTAAAAATAAAAATTAAATATTATATTTATGTATTTATATATATATAGTAAATTTATTTTTTATTTATAGTTATATTCAATTTTTTTAATTTTTTCTTTTATACATTTAAAGATTATAATTGAATTAGATATTTATTTCAATTAATTTAATATGCTAGTAAATTTTAAAGTATATAAAATTAATAAAACAAAAATTTTCTACCAATCAAAGGCTGGTTCATCGAAGTATTCGAATCCACATTTCAAAAACTCTTTTTCTAGTTAAATATTCTCCTATTATATAATTATTATTTTTAATTATAAAATATAATTTTCATAAATTAAAATATATTAATAATTTTTAGTATACCGAAAATTTATTTAATTTACATTATTTGTATATTATTTTTTTTCTCTTTTAATGTGATAGGCATATGGGTCCGAATCTGGTTAAAAATGATCGTAATATAGCCTTTTTATTTCAGGATATAATATAAAACCAGAAATTACACTTAAAATAGCTTTTCTTTTCCATTCCTTGGAAAAAGATTTTAAAGATATATAACTCATTTAACAATTTTTTTTTTTTAAGTTTAAATTTTTTTTATTTAATGGGTTTATTAATAAAATTTACATGTTTTAACAATAAATTAAGTTTCTTTATATATCATAAATAAACAATTTATAATTACTGATAAAATTTGATGTGTAACTTAAATATTTAAAAAGTAAGATGCTATTTTATAAATTAAAATATATTCATATTCAATTTAAAATAATTAAAATTCTTTTAATAGAATATTATTAATTAAAAACCATTTCTCATTTAGATTATAAGTTTTTTATTACTATAGAAATAATCCTAGAATTCATAAAGAGGTTATAGTAAAAATAAGATAGGTTTTAAATTAGACGCTTTTATTAAGTATATAATTAAAAGCTATAATTTATTAGATCAATGAATATTATGTAAATATACAAAATATTTATGGTTTGACATTTTAAATTGACATTTAATTATATTTTTATTTTATAAAGAATAGAATTAATTTGTATCAAATTATAATAGAATTTGTGACTTATAATAATTATTTCCAAATTTCTTATACCTAAAATGTGACTCTAATATTTATTTGATATACTAATTTTGTTTAATAATTTTATCTTAATATTTAATTAATAAATTATTATGTAAATTTGATTTTCTACTACTAACTAATGACTTTAAAATCTCATTCAATTTCCATTAAAAAAAAACAATCGAAAAAATAAAATAAAATAAAAATTTCACAAATAAAAACCTTTCATTTCTTAATAAAAAATCCAATCAAGACAAAAAAACCTTAAATAAATTACAAATTTTACATAATAAAACTAAATATGTAGTCATAAAATTCTGAATCTGTAGGAAGTATTTACAGATAAGATTTATTAGACCAAAAAAATATTTCATCTACCAAAAAATGCATTTATAAAAGTGATTTATTTTCATTTACACCTGTTCCAAAATCGTACTAAAACTCCTCTAAATGTTCTTTAATTGGTTCTTTAGTTTTTATAGCTGTAATGATACTTTTTTTCGCAACCTCATTTTTAGCCTTTGTTTTCACCAAGTAAAATAAAAATTCATTTTTAAGCTTATTATTATTAAATCTACTTTTTTAAAAAATATTTATATTTCATTTTTTTTCTAATCTACACAAATAATAATAAAAAAACTTTACACTTTAATTTGAAATTAGTACACCTAAAGCTAGTACATATACAATTCCTTTAACTGATGATACTTATCCAGTCAATGATTTTGTTGTAGGTTTCTTCTGGGTAATTTGAAAATAAAAAAATAAAAACTTTACTTTTACATAAAAATAATTTTTGTGTTTTCTTTAATATTTTAATAAAAAAAAAAAAAATTAAAATTGTTCACATTTTATTTATTAATTTTTTAAAAAATCTAAAAAAAATTTTAAAAATAGGGAAAAGATACATTAGATCCATTTGATTTAAGTAGCGGATAATATTTTACCATAAAATTAATATAATAAGTAAGATAAATAGGTAAAGATCCAGTTAAGTCGGATTTGCCAGTGGCAACAGGCGAAAATTGTTAAAAATCCTGGCTAAACAATAACGATGGAGAAACAATTATTGATATAAAATATATTTACTGTGTGGACACAGAAGCTTTGGAAAAATAAAATTAATAATATATAGATGATGGCGAATATGATAAAGTTATAGATTATGTTATTAAAGGTAATTCTTAATTTGACGAGTACAGTTATCCTTAAATACAGGTTGAATATTGTAACCCCGAAAATTCATAAGTGACTTGTAAATCAGAAGAAGAATTAGAATAAATTACCAGTGGAGGAAGGTAATTGTTTATACTATTTATATTTAAGTATATAATAAAAATATCCTAATTATTTAATACATAAAATATATTGATCAATCATATTATAAATTTAGATCATTAATTTAAATTTTATATAAATTTTTTTTAAAAAATTTAATATATTTTTTCTTAATATAGAATTATGTTGTACCTTCATAAACCTTAGTAAAAAGATTATGTTACAAATAAATTGATAGATTCAGTTGGTTCATTCCACTTATATTACTACTTTTTAGTTCCTGGTGATTATATAAGATATGCTATTAATTATTAAATATAAGATATTGTGTAGTCCCCTGATTATTTCTTGAGATTTTCCCCAGTTACAACTACTACATTTAAAATTATAAATCAAATATTTTACCCTTCTTAAAATGTTTATAATAAATATCTGTAAAATAATTTATTTAATAAATAAATAAATTATTAAATTTTATTCATCAAAATTTAGAGGTTTAAGTGTTTGGACAAGTTTGACTTCAGAAATTTTAAAAATAAATTATATTTATGATACAAGTATTGTGGTATTGTCCTTAACAGCTGCTTTCTTTAATGTTATTTTCTCATTATTTGCCCTTTTCTTTTTAGGTTATAATAAAAATTCCTTTTATAAAAAAAAGAAAAATTGGGATAACTTTGAATAATAAATTGAAAGAATAAAATAAATTGAGGGTAACAATCCTGATTAAAATGATTCAAGATTGGAAGATTTAAAATAATCGACATATAGTATTAATTCAGAAGCCCAGGCATTTGTATGATCTTAATATAAGCTTAACATATTATTATATTTTATATTTAATTATATTATACCTAAATAAAAACTATTTACGTATAATCTATAACATTTAATGTCCTTATTTATTTAATATTTAAAAAATAAAAAAAAATAGATTAAAATTTTAAAATTAAAACAATTTTATTTTCCATAACAAAAATATATGCCTTATTATATTTATAACTTAAATAAATTTAAAGAATTTTTAAGCAATAAATTAAACATTATTAAATTAAAAAATCATTCTAATTTATTAGAAGACAATGCAATTCTATAATCATCGAAATCTCCACGGAATTTTTTAAGTCTTTTTTCTTTAATATACCAAATCTAATCGCAAACAGTACTAACCAAATGCTAATCGTGGGAAACAATTAAAACTCCTCCCTAATAATTATTTAAGGCGATAATTAAGGCATTAACGGCGTCGATATCCAAATGATTTGTAGGCTCGTCCAAAACTAAAATGTGGGGGTTATTCCAAACAGCCAAGGCAAAAGCGACTCTACTTTTTTGCCCTCCAGAAAGTAAATAATTGGGTCTTAAAGCCAAATTTCCAGAAATACCGAAAGAAGCTATTAGAAAATAAATTTTTAGAATTGATTTTTGAATTTCAAAAAATTACTTAAAAAATGTATATATAAATGTATATATATGTATATAAATTGTATAAAAATTGTATATAAATTATGTTTAAATTTAATAATAATAAAATTGTATAAAAATTGTGTAATAAAAGTTTAAAAATTGTATTATTAACTATCTTTAAATTATTTTAATAAAGATAATAACTAATTAAGTTTCAAAATAATAAATAAATATTTTTTTTATAGTAATTTTTTTACATAAATGTCCTCTATAAGTTTCCTAAGAAGAACCAGGGAAAGATTAGACCATTTATTCCAAAGGAGACAACATTAAATTAAGGGTTTCGATATGATGTTAAGTAAACATAGAAACTCTTAATCTTCCATTTCTGTACTGATTTCCCTCGTCAATTTATAAATTTCCTATTAATAATTTAAGGAATGTAGATTTTCCGGCCCCGTTGGCTCCGACAATAGCGATTCTTGACTCACAATCCATGGAGAAATTTATATTTTTTAAAACTAATTTTTAGGGATTGTATCCGAAATTACCGTCTTCTATTCTCAAAAGAGGAGGTCTAAAGAAATTTAATTAAATAAATTTTAATTTAATTTAATTTAATTATTTTTTTATTAAATTAAAATTTAATTTGTAAATCCTTTTTATTCAAATTAAATGATTTTTTTATTTATTTATTTTATTACCTTAATTTTTCAGGATTAGGGAATATAAATACACTGGTAGGATCATCCACAATTTCATCAACTAATTCCATTTTATTCATAGCCTTAATTCTAGATTAAACCAAAGTAGCTCTGTTAGCATTAGCTCTGAATTTATCGATGAACTATTGCATGTGAGCCATTTTTTATTGTTAACTTTCTCTTTATTACATTTGATTTTTTTTCTTTTCAGATCTTGTTCTCTCAAATTAATCATAATTTCCTTTATAATATGTCAATTTACAGTCAAAGAAGTGAATAATTTCGTTACAAACGACATTTAAAAATTCTCTGGCATGCGAAACTATAACAACTGTGATATCACAATTAATAATATAATCTTCTAACCACATAACAGCGTCCAAATCCAGATGATTTGTAGGTTCATCCAATAATAATACATCTAATAAAATTAATTAGAAAAATAAATATTTATATAGAAATATATAAACTATAAATTTATAATTTTTTAATTTATTTTTATAATTTATCAATAAAATCCATTTATTTTTAAACAATTTAAAAACCTATTATTTTATCTATAGAAATTTTCATTAAAACCCATTTACTTTTAAAAAATTTTTAAATCTTTTATTTTTTCTCTCCATTTTTAACCAATTATTAAAAAATTAATTATTATGAATATAATCCATTTATTTTTAAAAAATATAAAAATCTATTATTTTACCAATATTAATTTTCGACAAAACCCATTTATTTTTAAAAAATGTTCAAATTTTAAAATTTTAAAATATTTTATATTTTTTTTCGAATTTTAATCAATTAATTAAAAAATTAATTAAAAATAATTATTTTTTTAAATTTTTTACCAGGTTTTACAAACAAAGCTCTGGCCAAAGCAACTCTCATTCTCCACCCTCCTGATAAAGATTTTGTAGGCTCTTTCATCATATCTTAACTGAAACCAAGTCCACTTAAAATAGTAGAGGCTCTGGCTTCTGCAGTGTTAGCACTAATTTATTCTAATCTTTCATAAATTTTTTGCAATTCTGAAGGGTCAGCATTTGGATTATTTATAATTTCTTATTCTTTTTATAATAATTCTGTTCTTTCCACATCAGTGTCCAAAACGTAGTCCAAAGGAGATTTCTCAATTCCAGAAATCTCTTGTTCTACTAATAAAATTTATAAATGAGTGGGCATGTTGTCAAATTCTCCTCTGGCTAAGGCGTTCATGAAACAAGTTTTACCAATACCATTTCTACCGATCTATTTTTTTTTTTAAAAATATTTAATATAAAAAAATTAAACGATTTTTTAATTTATTTTTAATATAAAGTATAATAATCTCCTTTATTTAATATATTTATTTGTAGCTAAAAAATTTAATTTTATTAATTACTAGACCATATTTTCTTCCTTAGGCTAATTTTACATTAGCACCATCTAATAAAGCTCTTCCTCCAATAATAACAGAGATATTTTATAAAATAATATCCTGAGATTTTCCCTCTTCGTTTCTGAAATGTCTAACTTAAACAGGGGGAACTTTATTTGAATGTTATTTTATATCTTATTTATATCTTTCGAATAATTCTCTTTATTTAATTGCGTCTTTTTCTCTTTTTTTTTATAATTTCTCACTATTCAAAGCATCATTTAAATCATCATTTGTATTTGCTTCTCTTTTAGCTCTGAATCCATCTCCATCGATACCACTTATTTAATTAAAATTTTAATAATTAATCAAAAATTCATTATTTATATTTAAATGACTTAAAAAAAGTTGATAATTATTAAAAAATATTTAATTTTAAATTTAAAATATAAAATATTAAATATTTTTACACAATATCTCCTTCTTTAATTAATTCAACTTCTTGTAACCTTACTGAATTTTCTAATCTTTAAGCTGCATGTGAATATTAAGATTTTCCTGAAATAATATTTTATTTTTTTAATTCTTCTAAAATCTTTTCACAAGTTTAAGTTGCCTATTATTTACTTTATTTTACTCCATTTCTAATAAATTCACCAATTAAATCATAAATTTCAAGAACTGAATTAGGCCCCTCTTCACAAATAATTCCAGCCATATGGTGGAAATACAAATCAGATAACTTTGATTTACTTATTATTATTTGAAAATTAAAAAAAAAAATTAAAAAAATATAATAATTTTTTTTAAAATTTTCAAAAATTATCTTATTGTATCTCCAATTTTTTAAAATTATTATAAATTTTTTACGTTATAAACTATTTCAAAATTTTTTATGTAGGAATCTAGTTTTTAGTTTCTTATTCTAATTTAATTTAGCCAATTTTTTGTAAGGAATCCATTTTATATACTTATATATATTAATATTTATTAAATATTTTATTATTTTGATTTATGAATAAACCTAAAAAGTAATGGTATTGTAAATTTAATTAATTAAAACCAAAATACTATTAAATTTGGTAAAATTATTATTTTATTAAATTATAAATCCTTCATATTGTTAGTTACCTCAATTTAGAAGAATAATTAAATATTTTTCATAAAAAAAAGTCTTTTATTAAGCTCCCTTATAAAAGTTATATTTCATTTTGTAAGATTCATTTTTGATATAAATAAAATTATATAACTAAATTAAACTTTTATATAAATTATTAAAATATTATAAATATACATTTAAATTAAATTATAGAAGTAGTACACATAATAAAATTAATTTTTAAATTTAATTTTCATAAATTTTAAAAATCTATTATTTTATATATAAAATTATATTTCATTAAATTTTTTTTTCCTTTTTTTAAAAAAGTCGTAAACAATAACTTATATTATTTACTAATTTTATTATTTTATTATTATTGTAAGTTGATCTATTTTATTCACTAAACTAATTCTGATTAAATATCCATATTATCAGAATCACTTTTCATGGGAGTATTTTTTTATATACTGCTATCAGAATTTGCATCACTTTTAACACTTTTTTCACTTAAGGTTTCTTCATTATTTAATTTATCACTAATAATTAATAGAATATTAATATTAAATTATTAAAATTTTAAAATATTTTAAAAATAATATCGGAATTGTTTAGAAATGAATTATCAAAAAAACCAAATTAATTTTTTAATTTTTATTTATGGTGAAAAATTTGTAACAAAAAGCTAAATTCATTAAAATATTAAAAATAAAATATAATTAAATTACTTTAATTCTAGTTAAATATAACATCCTCTACAAACAGGTTCATACATTTCATGAGACCCAATTAATTTAACTTCACTCTTTTTTATAGTTCTTCTAGTAAAACTTGCATTATGATTACAATATAAACAAACAGCAGTCAATTTTGTAATAGATTCACAACCTGCCATTAATTCATGAATTCCCCCAAAATTCTAAAAAAATGTATATTTAATTATTTATATATCTTCGTTAAAACTTTTAAATAAAAATAGTATTTTACCTTTCTTTCAAATGTTCCATCTAAAGCAGCTACAATAACTATTTTACCCATATCAGCGAATTTATTAGAATATTCAGCAATCTGTAAGAAAATATAAAAAATTAATTCAATTTAAATAAAAAATATTTCGAAAAATTTGTTCTCCTAAAAAAAAGGACAATTAAAAAAAACTTATAAGAAACCAAAAATTCAAAAACAAATTTATTTACATCGTCGAAAAATTGTCCTTCATCTATAGCAATTACATCATATTCATCAATTTAATCGGCAATATTCTAAATTTTCTCAGCTTTTACAGCTTCCATATGGATTCTAAAAAAATTTAAAAAAAAATTATTTTTACTTAACTTATATCATAAAAAATTACTAAAAATAATTGTTTTATATTTTTTTTTGTAATATTTTATATTTAAAAATTTTAACACTCGTAAAAAATAAGAGTTAAATATTTGTATGTTTTTTTTTAATTTACTTATCATGGGTTGATATAACATGTTTATCGGAATATCTATTATCCGCCATATAATTTATTACTAAAATTTTCTTTTTAGCATAAGATAATCTTCTACAAACTTTCATTAATTCAGAACTTTTTCCGGCAAACATAGGCCCGACAATTAAGTGTAAAGAACCACATCCACTATTTAAAAATTTATCCATTATAATGTTATTAATTTTATTATTTTTATTCTTATAAATTTTGAAAAACAAAATTGCTTTTTTTATTTATTATTTTATTGGTAAAAAGTTAGTACTTTTTTTTTTTAATTAAGTTTATATTTTATTTTTAATTAAGTGAATTATAAAAATTCAAATCACCACTTATAATGCTCTTACACAAATTTAATTGTTTAAAAACATCCAAAAAGCGCAAAAATTTAAAGGTAATCCACTAATATTAACTTATTAAATATTTGGAATTTTAACATAATTTTGTAAAATATTTTTAATTATAAAAATTTTTATAAATTGAAATTCTAATTAATTCTAAAACAAAAATTTTTAAATATAGCAATTATAAATGTTTATAACTTTATTTCTGGATATTGAGCTTTTATTATTTGCTATTTATTTTAATTATTATAAATTATAATTTAAATTTATTGTGCCGCTTAATTTATCAATTTAAGCAAAATTTAATTAAAAAATGGAGCCATAAATTAAATTGAAAAATTTAAATACAAATGAGTACACAATAATTTTATTAAAATATAATGATAAAAGATATATGTATAATAAACATAAGTTTTAAAGAAAATAATTAATTTTTCATAAAATAATGAATAATATTAATATATAGAAACTAACTGAAATTATCTTTAATAATTAATATATAATAAAATATTTAAAACGCTTAATACATTTTATAATTAAAAATTAGTAAAACTATTGATTAAAAATAAATAGCATATAAATATTTAACAAAATTTCTAAAATAAATTTAATTATTTTATTATTTTTAATAAATAAAATCGTTTTAAATTAATTTTTAATATATTTGGCTAATAATTTTTTATTTTGATTATTAATTTAAGAACACTCCAAAATAAAAATTTTATATTTAAATAAAATTTCAATAAAAACTTAATTATTCTTTGAATA
This sequence comes from Pseudocohnilembus persalinus, assembly GCA_001447515.1. Lineage (NCBI taxonomy): Eukaryota > Ciliophora > Oligohymenophorea > Philasterida > Pseudocohnilembidae > Pseudocohnilembus > Pseudocohnilembus persalinus. Next base: position 58,297 of record LDAU01000019.1, read on the forward strand.
ATAAAGCGAATTAAATAAAAAAAAAATTAAATAAACAAATAAAAAAAAATGATTATTTACATCTTTAAAAAATAAAAAATAACATTATATAAAATATCATTTTTATTGGCAGTTATAATAATAAACTATGTTAATATTCGTAACTCAATAACAAAAATTATATTCAAATTTATTTAAAAAAAAAAAAACATACATAATTATAATTAATATTTTATTGATTAATCAAATCATCATATTTTTTAAGTGTTAATATCAAATTAAAATTTTTTAAATTAAGTTATATATATACGATAACATATGTTTATATTATAAATTCATATATTTTATATAAATTTAAAATTTTAGATCATTAAACAATTGATTATAATTTTTCATCTTTAATGTTATCATGATAGTAATTATCATTATCTTCTTCAAATTAATTAGTTCTTTACTATTAAGAATTCAAGTTAGTTTACTAATTTGAACTTTGTTTTTATTTACTTTTCTATCCTTCAACTGTTTTATTATACATATTTTTAATCTTTTAATCTCTAATTTTTCTCTCATTTTATTTTTATTATTTAATTTAGTTCTATCTTATTTTTTCGTTTTACACAAATTTACTACCATCCTTTTAAATTCTATTGTTACTTTGGTCTAAATCAACCTCTTATTACTATATAAGAGAATTATTAGTTAAGTTCCTGCTTGCATTTAATTAGCTTTTTTCCATTTTAGAATTATTTATTTTTTTAGCAAAATCAGTTTTTATATCGTTTTCACTGTCTTTATTTTTAGTTTAATTATTATTGTGCATTTTTAATTGTTCTAAAATTTCTTGTTCTTCTAAACTATTAAATTATTTTTCAGTTTCTGCCTCATCAAATTGTTCATCATAATCTTCCTGAGTTTAAACTTTTAATTACCCTGCCTAGCCTTCAACTATTTTACTGTTGTTATTGTTAAATTTTGTACTTTTTCTTTAAGAACTATTTTATTATATTTGATATGAATTAAGGTTATTATTACTATTTTATTATGATTATTATTACTTCTATGATTAACTAACATCCTATTCCCCTATCTTAATTATATCTTAATTTATTTCTATGTTCTTAATATTTTTAACATCTAAAACAATAAAATACATTAATTTAAAATAAAAAATACATATATTAAAAATTAAAATTCTCTATTTATTATTACTTTACTACTTACTTTATCTTAAATCTGTTTTCTATACATCATTCACATTTTTTATGTCTAAATTTTTATTTTTCCCTACTTTACTTAAATTCTTCTAATTTTTTAAATTTGACTTATTGTTATTTACCAATATGTTTTATTCTTCGTCGTATTTATTTGATCTGTTAGTTTGTATTTTATTTGGATCAGCTTAATTTCCAATCAAATACATTTTGTTATCAATAATTTTTAACTTCGAAATCATATTTTCCAATTAATTATTACATTCAACTCTTAGGAAATCTTATGCTTCATCTTCTGGTATTTCAATTATTTTGGATTCAAATCCTTTTATTATGTCACATTTTATAACCATTTTATTTTAAAAAACTTTAATTTCAACTAAATAATTTTCTCCATCAATTTTCCTCACATTTTTATACAATAGTTACATTTTTTATCTAAAACTAAATTAAAATATATAAATAAATTTTTAATAAATATAAATGTATTTTTGTAAAAATTTTATATAAAAAATAAAAATTTAATTTTAACTTTATTTTTAATCTGTATATTATTAATTTTAAAAAATTATTTTTACTCTTAAGAATAAGCAGTTTGAGACCTAATTTTGTTTTAATTACTAAAATTTCTCATACCTCTAGTACTTTAAGCTTTATTTTTTAAAGAAGGAGAGGGTAATTTGTCATAGTCTCCTAAAATATTATTACTGCTATTTTTTTTTTAATAATTATTATAATTATTACTAAAATCACTGTTAAAATTATTTCCAGACCTTAAAAAACTATTTCTGTGCTAGACCGAAGAAGAATTAGAAGTTTATGGCCTTTAATTTCTATTATGAATATAACTGTTCTGTATTTAATTTAAATCATTCAACCTGTAAAAACCTATATCAATATTTTTGTTGTATTTTAAAGTTTAGTTTTTAGAATTACTTATATTTTTAGCATATTTTTATTGATTTTTAAAATTTTTAGTAAAATCTGCAACTTTATAATGTGATTATTTTGATTCTAACCTATTTTTAAACTTAAAATTCTCATCTTAAATTTCTTGTAACTTAAGGTTTTAATGGCCTAATTTAGAAACATATTTTGGCTTACTTTTAATTAATTTTCTCTTCTCTTTTACAATTGATGTCATTTTTTCTAATAAAATCCTATTTTCTCGTTCAATTTCTGTAATTCTAATAAAACGAAATTTAAGCTAAATATATTCATATTTTTATTCTAATCGCGAAAATATTTAAATAAAAATATATTACCTTAATTCCTCTAATTACTGTCTTTTTCTGTTATTACTTAAATGGTTAAATTTTTTCCTGTTTTCTTTTACAATATTTTTTTGAGATGATGGTACAGAAATTTTAACATTTAAAATTTGGTGGATATGTCTTTCTCTATTTTTTTCTTATTCTTTATTGAAAATCAAAGTTGATGCAATGTTTTAACCTTTCATTAATCTTAAAATTTAATATTTATACTTATGAAATATTAGATTTTATTTTCTTTTCTTTTCTTTATTTTTTTTTTTTGTTGTTGCTGATTTTAATTTTTTAATTTTTAGTTTTGTTTTTACAAATAATATTATTAACTAAAGAAAATTTTAATATAAAATAATTATTGCTCATAAATTAGAATTTTAACTTATTAAATAAAATAATTATTCCTATCTAATTGTTAATTGCTTATTCTGTTAATATATTAAAAAATAAAGCTTAATACAATATCTTAAATATAATTTCTAGTTATTTTTTAGATTTAAATTATAATAAATTTGTAATTAAATTAATATAAAAGGCCTATTTCTAAAGTTTAAATGCTAAAAATAAATAAAAAGAATTAATATTAATATGATTAGTATTCTAAAATTATATCATAGTAATATAAAATTTAAATTATTCTAACAATTCCATATATATTTTATATAATGAAAAATTATATACCAATACCCTAAAGTAATTTTATTTCAATATATTTTTAAGTAATTTTATGTTAGAAAACTTATTCCTTAATATATCAAATTAATGAGTAGTCTCAATTTTGCTATCTATATATCGAACTCGAATAAATAAAACGTATGATTAGTTAATTTAAAAATATTATTTATAAAAATATATATTATTATTTAGTGGTTACTAATAATTTTATTTAAAGAATAAATAAAAATGTGTAAATATTATTTTTTTAATATTGATGCAGTTTAAATGGAATCTAAAATTTAAATTAAAGTTTATTATTTATAGCTATATATAGACTATTAGAAATTTAAGTAACTTGCCTATTTATAATATAACAAAATTATTAAGAGTAATAAAAATTAAACATATTGTTTAAAATATATTAATTCAATTTTTAGAGAAATTATAAAATAAAAAAATATTTGGAAGCATCTTACTAATTATAGAATAATTAAATCCAAAATTTTAGAACCTATTTTGAAATTTGAAAAAAATAAATATATTTTTGTTAATTTAATATTATGTTATATTTTCAATAATTATATAAAAGTTACTCTCTGATTTAACCTTACTTTTACAATATATTTATATATTAAAATATTATTTAAATAAATACTTATTTTTTAGTATTAAAAAGAAATATTTATTTTTAATAAGATAACTAACCTTAGATTCTTATTTAATTTTCAATCATAAAATTAAATTTTTTTCTTTTTATAATTAAATTTTCAAAAAATAACAAAAATCAATAAATTATCAAATATTTCAATAATAAAAATCGAGTTTTAAATAAAAATAAAACAAAAATAAAACAATTTCTAAAGCAAGAAACTAATTAAAAAGAAAATCAAGCCCTAAATAATCATAAAATAAACATTTTTAAAACAATAAAAATTAAAATTAATCAAAAAATATAATGAGTTTATTTACAGATTTAGATTTACCTATTAATCCTAAAGATAAAGTTGTAAAAGTCTCAGTTTCTAATGTATTTCACAATCCTAGTATTGCAGTTATGACAACAAATAAAATTCTTCTTTTTAACGAATCAGGAGGTAATGATATAATGAATAATAAAATATTTAATGTATGTAATTATTTAAAAAATAAAAATAATGACCTAAAAATTAATAAAAATAATGAAAAATTTTGTATATTTAGATAATAATAATATACAGTAATTATTATAATATGATCCTAAAATTTAATATTAATATACTTTATAGAAAAACATGATTATGAACTATCAAGAAATATTTCACCTACTACCATAGAATGGCATCCACTTTTACCTTAAATTGCTATAGGTTGGGCAAATGGTAATAATATGAAACTTTAAAAATTTTTAATATTATATAAAGTTATTAAAAAAATATTTGGGAAAATTTAAGATATTCAAATCAAAGATTAAGATATAAACTTTTATTGATATAAAATTATTTTTATTAAAAGGAACTATAACTTTGTGGAATGAAGAAAATAGAATGGCAAAAGAAGAAAATAATGTCCATAAAGACAAAATATCACTTATAACTTTTTCTCCTAATGGTAATAATATATAAATAAATATAATATTTAAATTTTTCTTGTCAACTATAAATAAACTATGATATATATAAGCCTTGATATAAAAAAGGCATTATTAGTATCATAATTATACTTTATTATTATATATATATATTAATTTTTGTTTATAATTAGATACTTATATATAGTAATATACTTAATTCTATTTATTATGTTATATGTTATTATATTTTATTATATATTTTTTAATATTTAAGGTTCCAGAATGGTAACTGCAGATATGAAAGGAATTATTGCAGCCTGGAGAGGAATGAACTGTTTAGCTACATACAAAAAAGATGGAGTTGCAACCCATTGTATATTCGGGGATTTAGTTATTGAGACATAAAAAAAAAACAATAATTTATTCTTTTTTGGAGGTACTTCGGGTGTAGTTTGCCTTGCAGATGATGCTAAACATTGCTCTGAAGTTTGTAAAGTAAGTTTCTACATATACGTTTTATATAATAAAAATTTTTAACAAAAAATATCTGTGTGATTTAAAAAAGTTATATATAAATACTTTATTTAGGTCTCTGGCTCTATTAAAAGTTTACTTTTTTATGCTAAATAAAATAGTGTCATCATTATTACATCGAATTTGTTATTGGTTTAATTCAGAATTTCTTAAAGCGAAAAATCTGGTCCAGATAAAAAAGTAAAGCTTTCAATTTCTGGAAATCCAGAAAAGCTCAAAACGTAATTAATAAATTATTTTTTATTTTTTATTTAAATTTTAAAAATATAAATAAAAATAATTTAACCATAATTTCGATATAAATTAAACTTATGTAATTTTATTTTATTTAATAGTATTTGGATTGGAAGTTAATTATTATCTACAGTATCATATGAAAATTAAATAAGATTGTGGCATTTATAAGATGATGATAATTACAATTTAAATTTGGTAGAAATGGAATCTGATGATGGTTCAACTTTAAGATAAGATAAAATTGCATGTGTTGTTTACGAATCAAAAGGAAGAGTTATTGTTGCAGGTAAAAAAGAAGATAATTGTTGCAAAATAAATATATAAAATCAAAGAAAAATAATATATAATTTCTTAATATTTATTACTAAAAACTTTTTAAATAACTTAAAAAAGGTACTTAATAAGGTAATTTGATATTTTGGAAAAATACAAATATTGCAAATGAAAGTCCTAATGAAAAAGAATAATGGAAACCGATGCCTTATATCCCTTTTGAGGCAGAAGTGCATAATTTATCAGTTGGAAAAAATAATGGTGTAGTTGCTGTTCACTTTGGTAACGAAGTTGCCCTGGTTTCAGAAACTATAATTAAAGGAAAAACAAGTGAATTTTTGAAACTTTTGTAGACAAGTTCAGATAAAGTTTAAATTTATCTCTAAAATGATATTTCAAAATAAATGCTTATTTTTGACTCTAAAGAAGCCACAATCAAAGGAGTTGATTGCTGTGAAATGAATATGTTAATTTGGACTAATAAATCAATTGAAGTTTACGAGGTTCTTCCAGGATTAAGTATAAATAATAAAATTGTTTAAATAAAAAAAATTTTATTTTATTTAAATCTCATTTAATTTTTTTATTAAGATAACGATGCATCTACCAAAAAAATTGGAGAATTTAATGAAAAATGTTATAAAATTGGACTTTATAAAGAAAGTATTATTTTAGCACAATAAAACGGAATTAATGTTGCAAACTTTAAAGGAACTATAAAACAATAAATGACATTTTCTGAATCAGAAGTAACAATCAATCAAGACCCATAAAAAATTATGATTATATATATATAATTATAAATATATATATAAATATAATTATAAATGTATTAATTTATATATAAATATAAATATAAATAAAAATTTAATTTAAAATAATAAATAAGGGAAAAGTTTAAAACATGTATATCCAGGGCTCGTGGATGGTAATGTGGACAAGTTTAAATTATATAAGAATTTTTGACCTTAGCAGAAAAGATATAAAATAAGTGGGTCAAAGCAGAAGATTTGAACATTAAGCTGAAAAATTAGGAAATATAAGACATTGTAGTATAAATTCAGACGGTACAAAAGTGGTTATTGTTTCTACTCCATTTTAAGGCTCAGCAAATTTTGAAGAAAAATAAGGGTACTTTTATGTTTACGACGTAGAAATGGACACTTTTTTATCTCACGATTTAGGTAATTATAAACTAATTAACTAACCTATTTTCTCTTAAATATATTTATATTAATTTATTATATTCATATTTTTTTATTAAATAATTAAACAAATATATAAAATTTATAAACATTTAAAAAATTTTTAAAATTTTTAATACATAAAGGACTGAGTTCAATTGCAGTTGACTGTTATTTTGACACCAGTGATCCTAGATTATTTGGAGTTTTAGTTAACCATGTAAAAGGAAGAGGACAGGAAAAAGATGTTGACCACACATAAGTTATGGAATTCAAAGAAGAAGAGGAAAATTAAGAAGAAAGTGGATAAGATTAAGATTAGGGCCAATTGTTATTAAATACATTTTTCGTAACTAGTTAACATGGCATAACAAAATAAGATTAATATACTTTAGATAAAGATTTAGAAGGGGTTTTCGGTAAAAATTTAATCAAACCAAGATTTATTTTAAAAAAAAATTTATTAATGATAATTAATTTTAAATAATTTTTTTAAAGCAATATAAGCTCCCTATATAAATTACATTTAAAGATAATAATCCCAAGACCCTACTAATAGTTATAAAGTAAATTTCTTTTATACTTAAATATGGATTTTGAATTAAATTTTTTATTTATTTAACTATTACAGATTTGCGAAAAATTTATGAACGATTTTGAAGGAATTGATAGTGATATAGATCAAAACACTAAAAATGCTATAATTAATTTCAGTTTCCATTTATCAAGTGGAAATTTAGATGAAGCTTATAAATCTGTGAAAGCAATTTCTAAGCCATAAATTTGGGAAAAAATGGCAGCAATGTCAGTAAAATCTAAAAGAATTGATGTAATTATATAACTAATTTTATCAAATAATCAAATAAATATCAGATTTCACATTTAAATTTAAGAAAATTTAGATAAAAAATGAAAATTATTCCTTAAAATAACTTATAATAATTATTTTTATAAAGGTTGCAGAAGTTTGTTTGGGAAACATGAGATTTGCAAGGGGAGCCAAAGCTATTAGAGAAGCCAAAAAAGAGCCAGAATTAGAGGCATAACTTGCCATGGTTGCAATTTAACTTAATATGAAAGATTAAGCTGTCAAATTATATGAAGAGTCAAAAAGATATGATCTTTTAAATATAATGTACTAAGCCGACGGATAATGGGAAAAGGTATATATTTACTATATACTATTTATTAATTAATAATAAAAATTAATTGTATATTAATTTTAATATATGTGCAAGTAAAGCATGGCTTTTTAATTAGTTTACAATTAAATTTAATATAAAAATCTAATTAGTTATAACATGGAAATATAAATTTAATTTTATTCCCAATCTTCGACAAATATAAAATTTAGTATAAGTATTTATTGTCTTTATAACTTTCCTACTTATAATATTTTTTATCCTATTTAATAATTCATTTTTTTTTTTAGTCTCAAGATATTTCAGAAAAACACGACAGAATGAATTTAAAAAATACTCATTTTAAAAGAGCAAAATTTTACGAAGTTTCCAAAAATTTCGATGAAGCTATAACTCATTTTGAATTAAGTGGAACTCATAGAAAAGAAGTGCCAAGAATGCTTTTGGAGGCAGGTGAAACCGAGATGCTTGAAGATTATATAGAAGAAAAATAAGATAAAGAATTATTTAAATTTTGGGCTTAATATTTAGAATCATTAAATAGATTTGACCAAGCTATTTTATACTATAATAAAGCCTAAGAACATTCTTCGATCGTAAATACATTATTAATAAATAAAAGTTATTAAGAATTTTATTTATTTAATATTGATTTAATTATACTTTTTTATCTAAATCTGTTTATTTTTATAGGTTAGAATATTGTGCCATAAAAAAGATTTTTAAGGCGCAAAATAAATTTGTTAAGAAACTAATGATCCAACAGCTTGTTATTATTTGGCTAAATAATTAGAAATTAATAACGCTATTCCAGAGGCAGTCATATATTACAAACAATCATAATATTTTTCATAAGCTTCAAAATTGGTAAAAAATTTTTTATAAAAAACGCAATGTTAATTAATTTTTACTACTTTTAATATGAAATAAATATTTTTTTTTAAATTTTTAAAACTAAAAAAAGGCAAGAGAACAAAACATGGACTAAGAAGTAATGGCCATAGCTTTACAAGCCCCGGCCCAAGTAAAACTTTTATCTGCCAAATATTTCGAAGAAAAAAAATTTTTAGACAAAGCCTACGAACTCTATAAAAAAGGGAAAAATTATTAAAAGGCCCGAGCAATTGCCGAAAAACATTTAGGACAAGACGAAATCAGAGAAATAGACAGACTTATCGGAAGCTAAACTAATAATAATAAAAATGGAGAATATTAAAGTAATAATAACAGATTCGATGTTAACGACCTGCCTCCCAATTAAGCCGTGCCTAATTTATTAAGGTAAAAAAAATATGATGATGCATTGTCTATTATTTTGTAAAATGGCGTTTAAATTAATGATGAAATGTAAAAATAATTTACTTCCGAAGAAATCCCAGAATCTAAAAGAAAAAATTTAATGGAAAAAATTGCAGAATACCAAAAAACCTAAGTAAAAATAAAAAAATTTAATATTTTATAACTTTTTTATTAATTTTATTAAATTTCTTATAAAATTATCTTTGATTAATTTTATTAATTTTCATTTTTTTTATGATTACTTTAATTTTCATTCTTTATTTTAAAAAATTTTAAAGGGAAATTTCGGACTTGCTTGTCAATTATTTATTAAATTAGGAGATAAAGTTTCAGCTGTAAAATGTCTTATTAATTTAGGAGCTGTTGATAAAGTAATTAAATTTGCTGTATAAGCCAGAATGGAACAAGTTTATATTTTAGCTGCAAATTTCTTATAAACCACTGATTGGTACACAAATCCCGAAATGATGAAAAATATTATTACTTTTTATAATAAAGCAAGAGCTTATGATAGCCTAGCAGGGTAACAAATACAAAAAATAATTAATTAAAAATTATAAAAAAAAATTATTAATAAAAATATATTTAATTATATGTTATTTATTTATAAATTTAAAGTTTTTTCGATGCATGTTCGTAAGTAGAAATTGATGAATATAGAGATTATGATAAAGCAGCAGCGGCTCTAAAAGAAGCCCTAAAACATGCTAATAGAAGTACTTCCCAAGATAGAGATAACAAGATATCTTCTATTTAAAATAAAATCCACCTTATAGATTAATTTATTTCTGCAAGAAACTAACAAAATGAAAATCCTTAAGGAATGATAAGTTAATGCGAAAATTTACTATAAAATGTAAATAATTTATAATATTAACACTTAAATTTTTATTTATTATTTATCCTTTTTTTTTACTTAATTTTTTATTTTATACTATAATAGCCTGGGATAGAAAATGCTGTAAGATCTGGAGATATATATGCACATTTAATTGAATTTTTCTATAATCAAGGATAATATGATAAATGTATGCATTATGTTTAATAAATGCAAAATGCTAAAATTGTTTTAGGCCCCTATTTAGACAATTAAATGGTAAATTTATATAATATATAAATATATGTATTTAAGCTGATAAATTTGTATAATAATAATTTTTTTATTATAATTTTTTTAATAGTTACAAACAATATACGATAAAGTTGGCTCAAATCCTCAATAGTAATAAAGTTAAAACAATAACAACTTCAATAATAATAATAATGATGATGAAGGTGGATTTTAAGAAGAAGAATTAATTGATGAAGATTTAGACCAATACTGAAAATTATAAAACTAATTTTATAATTTTTAATTAAAATATATTTATTTATTAAAATAGGTTTAAACTATGTTTTATATTATAAAATTTAACATTTAAAATTTTTTATAAATCATTCTTTTTAATATTTTTAAAAACTCCTAATTTTATAAGATTAAATCAGTAAATCATATTCTATAAATAATTTATTAATTCTACATAATTATAATTAAAAATTAAACAATTTAAAAAATTATTAAATAAGTTTTTTTCGATGGGATCAAATAAAGATAAAAAATACAGAAACAGGTCAAGATCTAGATCAAAATCTTCTAAAAGAAAAGATGAACGATCTCATAAAAAAAAATCGCATAAAAAAAATCATAAAAAAAAAAAATCTAATAAATCTTTGTCTAAATCGAGATCCAGGTCAAGATCTTATGATAATAGAATATAAAGAAAAGAAAAAAATTCAATTAATAATGATATAAAAGATATAAAATAATCCCCTGAAAATAAATAGGAATAAAAAGGTAAAATATAATATAAATGAATATATAGTTAATAAAACTAATTAATAATAAGTGATTATATTTAAATAAAGAGAGGCCAAAAATGAGGATGAATTTCGGTATAAATAAGTCACTTTTGTCAAATATTATTTAAGGTCAATAGAAAACAAATATAAAGTTAGATACAAATTAATTAAAAGAAACTGAAATAAAATTAAAATAAATAGATAAAACAGGAAGTTTAAAGCCAAAATTAATGACTGAATTTCTTTCTTCTAAAGAAGTATATAATTTTAATTATAATATGGTTTTTTTATCATTATATTGTTTAAAAATCTATATATATTTATAATCAAATTATTAAATAACAGTATTTTGACAAAAAATATAAATAAATTTTGTATAATTTACAAATATTAATATTAACAATTTATATAGGCCTAATAATTAGCTAAATAAGATTATTAATACGAAATTGAATAACAAAAAGATCCTATTACAGGTTAAATAATTTAAGTTAGAGTTTTTAAACCATATGAATGTAAATATAAAGACTGTTTTTACAGATTTAAAAATGAAAATGAATTATAATAGCATATGAAACTGCATGAATTTGGAAAAATGTGACAATAAATTGCAAAAATATATTATCTTAGTTATAATAATAATATTAATATAAAACAAAATATACCAATAAATTTATATATTATAAAATAAGCATTAATTCTTAACTAATTTATATTACAATAAAAGTTATATATTTATAAAAGTAATTTAATATTATTTTTATCATCATTAATTTATAAAATAATTCAATTTATAAATTGATAAAGTTGAATATAGGTATAAATTTTTTTCATATAAGAGTAAGAGACCTCAATTTTTATTTTTATTAAACTAATTTTGACTAATATAAAGCTTTCATTAATATTTAACTTCTTTTTTGTCTTTCTTAAAAGCTGTTGCCATTTTAAATAAATAAAGATTTGTCTAAATAAAGTAGTTTCTTCTAAAAATTATTTAAACCAACTAAATCGTGAATATTAAATTTTTCTCTTGCTTAATTTATTTATTCTTTTACTTGTTATTACTTTATCAGCTACTTATATTTTAATATTTATTTTTAATTTTACTGTTATCGTTCTTCCAACTGTTAAATCAGCTCTGAGTGATACTTAATTTATTATCCTTTATCTCCATTTTCCTTATATTTTTAATAGTATGTATTATTTTTTATATTATTATTTATATTGTTGTTAATACTATTTTCCTTAATATAATTATTATTATTAAAAATATTATTATCCTAATTTTTTAACACTTCCAATTCTGACTTCTAAATTCCGTTTTAATTGTTATTTTCCTCAATCTCAGTTCCATTTTCCTCGGAATTCTAAGTGTTTATTACATATTATGAGGAATTTTTTTATTAAAAAATATCTGATGAAAAATTTAGACCTTATTTAAATTAATTTAATTATGTAACTTAGTTTTATTGCTAAACTTAATCTTTATTTATATCAATTTAAGCTTCACTATCTTAACTTTTATTTATATCAGGTTCTTTAAAATTTATTTATTTTAAAATATTCTTATTTAGTTAATGCTATTATTATATATTAAAATTATTTTAACTTTCCTGCTATAAATTGCTTAAGTATTTAATTTCTTCTATATTTCTAGGCTAACTCTAATTAGACTCATCTACAATAAATGATTTTTACCATTCTAATTTAAAATAATTATTATTATTATTTTTATTTTCAACATTAATATTTAATGATTAATCTATTTTTTATATTTCCTAACTTTCGTTTATAAATTCTTAACTTTTATTTATTATTCTTTCGATCTACAAAGAAGAATTAAGATCTTAATTAAAATCCATTCCCAATAAATTATATCCATTCTAATTGTATTTAAACTTATCATTTTAATTTTAGTTATAATTTCTTTTAAAATTCAAGTTTGTTTAAGTATTAGCGACACATTTTCTTATATTATTTTTATTTTAAATATTTGACTTTCTACTAAAATTTAAAAATTTACTACCATTATTAATATTTTTAACACTATTTTCGCCATTAAAACTTTATTTAGACCTTTGCGATTTAACTGACGAATCATTTATATTTTTTTAAAATCCCTCTTTTTAAATAGAGCCTCTTATATATTTTAAAAGCATTCCTTTAGCCAATGTCTCTTCATTACCATGATATATCTTATTTTTAGATTAATTTTCTTAGTCATCTGTGTATAATGGATTTTTTTTTAATTTTCTACCTTATTTTACCATTTCTCCTGTCATATAGTCAGAAGTATATATACCTTGATAGTCCATAAATTATACCTAATTTAAATTTAATATAATATATATTTTTCGTGTAAAAATATATATCATTTGTTTATAATATCTTTTCATTTATTATATATTGTATTATAAAAATTACAATTTCTTCTATTTAGAAATTTTTTTTTAATTTAATTGAGGTCTTTTAATCGCTATATTAACTTTAACTTCTGTTCGATTTCTATAAATTTTCAGTTTGTACATGAAATTAACTAGTGTCTATATTATATAAATTTTTGAAATATATATCTTTACTATTTCCTTAATTTTTAAACCCTGTGTATATATTTTTATCAGAATTTTAATTTTGATTTTGATTTTATATTTATATTTAATTTTATAACAACTTCCTTTATTAATTCATAATTTGGTATTTAAATTGCATTTAATTAGAATCATCTTGATTTTTCTAATCATAATTCAATCTTTGGTGACTTGTGCCACAATGTTTAGGGCTCTAATTTGAACTTATACAGAATTTTTTTTAAGATATATTTTAACTTTAATTTCTAAAATAATTATTACTATTATTTTGTTGATAAGCAGATTTAAAGTTGGTTGAATTAAGAGATTTCATATCTGATATATTTTTTATTGAATTTTATTAATCAAAGTTATTTAAAGTGCTTCTTTAATTTTTTCCAAGAGATAAAGTTGTCAGCATTCTTCCGTTGCCACCCTCTCTAGAATTAGAATTTAAATTTTAATTCGTATTTTACAAATTTAAATAATTTTCCTAAAATTTCCTATTTTTTTAATATTCATCATAAGCCATTTAAGTTTACTACTAATAATCTACAATCTTTCCATTTTATATATCACTATTCATAAAATTTCCCTCATTTAAGAATTAAAACTATAAATTTTAATTATTAGAATTACTCATTTTCAATTTTTAAACAGACCTCTATAAATTAATATTCTATTATGAATTATTAGGAGATGATTATTATAAACACGATTCCTTATTTCCTTTTCTAACACTTTTTAACATTGGTTTATAATATTATTTTATTTTTTTTTCTAATAATTATTCTTTACTTTCTCTAAGCATTAATTAATTATCTTTATTAGCCAGATTTTCGATCATTTTCTCGCTTTATTTATACTCATCATTTTTTTCTATTTAATTTTAAGATTAAATTTATATATCTTGCCTTTTTTTAGGACTTAAACTTTAATTTTAACTTTTGCATTAACTTTAATTTCTACTGTTTTTTTATGAAACTCTGTTTGGACTCACATGTAATATTTAACTAGATAAATCCTAATTATTTTATTCAGGCGAAAGTTATTACGATTAATATTTAGAGCTTCTGTACAGATTTTAGCTGGAATTCTATTAAATCTATAGTATATTTTAATTTATGGATATATTTAAATTTTCAGTATTTTACACTGACATATTTCGAGCTTTTGCAACTTTTTAAGCTCTAGGCGAATCCTTGACAAACTAATCTAATAAATTTTTACTTTGAGTTAAAATAATTTTTTTATTAGAAACTACATCCTTTGTAATTGAGTCTTTTTCTGTAAATTTCTTTTATAATTCGTATTGAAATTCAATTCCCCTTTAAGCTTCTTGTAAAACATAAGACATAAATTTTTTATCTTTTTCGCTGCTAAGTATTTAATAATTTTCTCTATTTTAATCATATTCAATAAATTTATGATACTGCTTGTTATTATTATACTTATTATATTTCATTTTGAATTTCTAATATTTAAAATTTATAATTATTATTAAATTTATTTTGGAATTGCATAATCATATTATTATATATTTTTAAGAAAATAAATAAATTTTACCTTCATATGAACTTCAAAAACTCTACAGCTTACAGAAGTTACTATAGCTGTAAATTATTTTGGTCTCTTATCTGCTGCATCAACGAATCCAATTATACCGTGATTAGAAACTTTAGAAAATATATAATTTTCCTAAAATTTTGGTATAAATTTATTCATTTAATTGAATTCTTAAACATTATTTAATTCTTCTGAAACATCTTTTCTTTCATTCATTTTAACCAAATTACATTCTCCATCGATAATTATATAAAAATATTCGCTGATTTCTCCTTACTTGTATATAACCTAATTTTTTACACATTATAATTCTTTAAAATGTAAAGCTAATTGACCTAATTTCAAGTTTAAATATAAAATAAAAATAATAATATTAAAATAGTAAAACAATATAATACAATAAGATATTAAATTTTACCTAAATCTCGCAAAGGCACTTAGCTGAAAATTTTCATAGATTATAATATTTTAACCCGTTCTTCAATAATACCTTTTTCAATTTTAATATTTTTTAACAAATTATTATATTTATCTTGTTACTCTAAATCTGCCTACCTTCTTTTAATAATTTAATTTAAATAAATTCTATCAACTGCAAAAAAACAAGTTGGAATGTCTATGTGAAAGTACTTAGTAATTGTAGTTTATTCTAAAACCTATTAAATATTCATATAATAAATAAAAGTTAAAAACATAATATAATTAAAATTTTCTAAAAAACTTAAAATATTTTTTATATTTTTTTTTTCTCTACCTATTCGTAGTTTAAGCCTTATCCAATAGAAATTTTTCGGTCTTTTTCTAATTTTTCTAAATTTATTATATCAGTATTATAATGTATAGAAACTTGACCTCTTAAAACAACGTAAAAAATTGTGGGACATGAACCTTTTTCGAAAACAAAAGAGTTCATTTCCCCTCTTTTTAATATCATAACACTAGATAATTCTTGTAAAATAACTTATCCATATATATCCGCTAATTTTTTGAAAGTTTCGAATTAATATAATGCTTATTCTAAAAATTCCAGTTCTGATTTTTTTCTCTAGTTAAAAGGAGTTTACAAAATCGATTCAATATTCTACAAAAATTAAATTAAATTTAATTTAAATAATTTTAAATTAATAAATTATAAAAAATTTTATTTAAATTATATATAAATCACCTATGATATGAGAAATTTATAAATTTAATTTTTTACAAAATTTATTATAAAAAGTTATATAAAACACTAATGATATATCATAAATAAATAATATTGAAAATACGGCTATTTTTATTGAATTTTATTTTTAAAAAATATATAATTTTATATACCATTAATAAAGGTTCATTTTAATAAGGGCCATTTAAAATTCTTAGATAGTCTATATAGGTTTCATATTTTTTTGAAATTTTTTTTTCTATTTTACCTACATCTAATTTTTTTAATTTAATATTAAATTTAGGTTTATCTAATTTTGTATATTTTTAAACTTCTTTTGATAATTTTTCTCTTCTTGTTGAATTTAACATTAGATTAATTTTTTATTCAATAGTGATTATGTAGAAATAATAAATATTTATTGAGTTTTATTGTTTTTAAATTGTTAAATTTTATTTTATGATTATTTTATTTTTTTTGTAATAAAAATTTATTTTTTCTAAGAAATTGTGATCCTAATAAATTTTAATTAAATAAAAATTAATTAAAATGGTTAATTAAAATATTTATTTATCACTAAAATGATCTCAATATTCGAAAAACATTTAATAAATATAATATTTTTATATTCCAAGTTAGCTCTAATAATGAAAAATCAACAAGTATATAATAAAATATTTAATTATTTTAAATTCTAATAATTCGAAATCCAAATAAATATTCAAAATTTACAAAACACAAAAATCTAATAAAAAAATAAATCAAAAAAAATGTAACTAGATAAAATAAAAGATAAAGAAAATTTAATTAAATTGGTAAGAATAACACCAGGCCATTAAAATTTTGGCACTGCAAATGTATATGACCCCTAGCAATATTAACAATTATAAATGACCAAAGAAAAAATCTAAGAAATAATAAAGTGATAATAATATTTATTTTTTATTTTTTTATACAATTTAAAAATTAACATTAACAAATAAATATTATTTACATATCAATAAAAACTTTTAAAAAAGGCTAAACGAACTTGAACCGCAAAATATAGAATTTTCTAAACTTTTAGGCTACAATAATTTAGCCATTCTTTTTAAAAAAAATAAATAATAACTCGAAAATTAAGGTAGTAACAACTATGTAGCCACAATTTTAAGCTTATCTTTAAGTGATGGCTTAGCATAACCTAACACAATTGTCGATGATTGTTTACTATATGATATGAATATGGAATACCATATAAATGTTGATTTTGTTAAAAAATAAGCAGCTTTTAATTTTGAAGCAACTGAGGATTTTTAAGAAATAATAAACGATAATTTTAACTAAGAATAGCAAGAATTATTGGCAAATTAACTTTTGTTCAGAAAAATAAAGGTTTTCGATAAAAAGATTATGCTATAAAAAGAAAAAGGTAGATGTTTAAAATTTTAAAAAGATAAATTTACTTTTTTTAATTTAACAAAGAAATAAATATACTTAAATATTAGAAATAAACCAAGAAATACAGTAATAATAATTTGAAGAGTATTTAAATGAAAAATAATTAAAAAGAGATATTGAATTTAACGTGGGCTAGATTTATACAGCATCTAAGAATTTTTACGATAGTGATTCAAAATTAACTATTTTTAAGTCTCAGCAACTAAAATTAATAGAGATAAATCAATAGAATTGTAAAAATTGAGGGCATTAATTCTATATGCATTTAAAAATTCGCATTTTTTTTTACCAAATATATATAATCATTAATTTATTATTAAAAAAATATATTTTAAATAGTGAAATGCGAAGATTTATTTGGGAATTTTGTTACAGTGAATTAAATTATTAAGAATTTCGAAAAATTTGGAAAGAAATATGAAAAACGATATTTTCCCTTACAACCATTTTATGGAATTACAAATTACTATTAATTATAAGGTCTAACCATAAATTAAAATATAACAATTGATGCAGATGAACTAGAAGAAAAATAAATACAATTTACTATAATAGTTTCGAGAATTCCAAAAATGTCATAAATATAATTCAGAAGTTAAAAATAAATTGAAATAAAAAAACATAAGGAAAAAGGAAATCAATATTTTAAAAATAAAAAATATTACGAGGCCATGGAAGAGTATTTTGAAGCCTTGGATATCTTAGAAGATAGACTTAAAAAATAATCGTTGTCTGTAGAAATATTTAAACCTGAAAATTGTTATAATATGATAGTTTTAAACAATAATTTAGCCTAAATATTTTTAAATTAAAATAATCATATAAACGTAATAGAGTATTGTGATAAATGCATTGATTGGTCAAACTTTTTTGATAAAAATTGCATGGAATAAATAGATGATTAAAAAGGTAAACCATTTAAATTCTTATTACTTTTATCTTCTATTCATTTACTAATATTCTTAAAATAATAAAAATATTTATTTCTTCATTATTTTACATTAATTCATTATTTATAATTTCGTAGAAAAGTAAGATTTTGCGAACAAATTAAATTAATAACTATCAAAAGCATATTATAGAAAAGGAAAAGCAAATTTATAATAAAATAAATAAGATTAAGCCACAATAAATTTATAATAATCTTTAAACCTGGATCCTTAAAATTAAGAAATCTAAAATCTCATAAAAGGTCTATGAAATAACGATAATATAATTTTATTTATTCTTCATTTTAATATAATAAATATATAAGTATTTAAAAAAGTAGATTTATATAATTTAATTAATAATTTTAATAAACTAGCTAATGAGCTGATACCAAATATTATGAAATTATTTTAAAATTAAAATATATTATATTATTAAATTAATTTACAATTTTTTTCAAATTAGCTTAAAAAGTAAAATTTATTAAAAAAACAAAACAAAAAGTAAAAATAAAAACAAAAGCTAAACCAAATAATATGTAGATAAAATATAAAGATAAGACCCTATACTTTACATTATTGATTTTTTTACTTATAAAATTGTCAGCTGAAATCCTTTAATATTTTTAAAAATATCGTTCCAATTTAAATTAAAAAGATAAATTATATCTTTAAATTAATATTATAATACAGGCATTTCTATCGACCTTGTTACTAATATCTTATTATTTCCAAATAAAAAATAAAAAACCTAAAATAAAAAAATGTCAAGTCAAAATTCAAAAGCAAAATAGTTTATCTATATATGAAAAATCCAATAATGTGAAATAATTATAGAGACATTAAAAAAAAGTATAAAAATTTTTACAAGAAATAATAGCTAACACATATTTTTTTGTTGTTTCAGTTCTTATACCGTTTAAAAAAATTTCTATTGAAGAAAAATTGCTGGAATTTTTAGCTATTTATATGGTTATTATCATTTGTGAGTATTTAAAAGATTTTCAATATACTAAAATACATATTTTTATAGGAATATTACAAATTATTTTGATAGTATTTAATCAATTTAATAGTTTTACTTGGAAAGATACTTGGAATTTGAATTTTTATTTTTTAGTTTTTTATTTTATTTTTTGCAGGTCAATTTTGTAATAAATATTATATTAATAACTCAAAAATAACCAGTAAGAATGCTAAAGTTAAAATAAATTAAATGATTAAAATAATATGGCAACATCATTACAATACATCTAATAAAATGGCCTATAAACCAATACATTTTTAGAATAGTTTAAGGAAATAAATGAGAATACATAAAATCATCCATATTTTATTCTAAATTCAAAATTGACATAAATAGGTAAAATTAATATTTAATTTTTATATAAAAATTGATTAAATACTATACTAAATTTAGAATTTATCAATTTTTTAAAAAATTTTTATTAATTTTTTAAAAAAAGACGTAAGCAAAAATGCTCAAAATATTTTATAAAATATTAAGCAAGGAAGCTTAGAAAATCTTAATATTTTAATTTAGTAATAGGATTTTGATAATTTAATTAGAAAACTGTAATAAACTTTTAGTGAATAATTTTAAACCAAAAATTTTATATAAAAAGAAGAAAATTAACAATAAAATGATATAAATATCGATATTAGTATAAGTTAAAATCACACAAGCTTTAAAAAACAATTTTAAGATACCAATAATAATTCTCATTACAATTTATAATAAGGTTTATCATCCGCGGAAATTCTTAATATTATTTCTGAATTTTAGTATAAGTAAAATTAATTCGAAGTATAAAAATGTAAGTAATCTATAAAATAATTTTAACAATAAGAATTACCTTTAAAATAATAATGTTTTTTTAACCCTCATATTATTTAACCCTGTGATTATGAGATTAGTTTGTAAAAGTTTAATTTAATAATACAGAAAATAATATAAAAAAAAAAATGTTTATAAACAATCTCTATGAGTATCTTTTTATGTTTTGAGAATGAAAACAATAATGAAAAAGATAAAATAATTATAAATTTATAACAGTAGATACAATGCAATTTAATGATAAAATTTTTTTAAAAAGACGAAAAACTTATTTAAGAAGGATGTGATCAATAATAACCATATGTAATCGTGTTTACCTTTCCTTAATTATAGGAAAAGATGAACTTTTCCAATAATTAAAATGAAACTACAAATTAATTAATTACCCAAAATTTAAATTAAGAATCTCAAGTTTATGATAACAGTACAGTTTATGAGTTTAATGAAAGTTTTTCTATTTAAAAGACTACCAAGGCGCAAATTTAAAATTAAAATTAAAATTTATATTATTAAAATTTTAGTTCACCCGGGATTTTTGCCACTTTTAAATAAAACAGGTCATAAATTTCCAGGGTTAAAAGAAAAAAAACACTTGGCATTAACAGATTAAGCCATAAAAATTTTTATTACAAAACTCCATCTGCATCTTTAAGAATAAAAAAAAAAATTAATTCGAGAATTTTTAATAAAAAAGAAGAAAAAAAAAACAAGTACAGTAGTTCATAATAACAATATAATTCTTATTCTGAAAATAATATTGGTAATTATGAATATAAAATTTTATATTATATTAATTATTTATTTAAAAAAAAATTAAAATTTATTTTAATGGACATAATTATATAATATTAATAATTTTTGTTATTTAATAAATATATTAATTTTATAGAATTAATTGAATCAGAAGAAAAACTAATTGAAGACATAAAAAATTTTAAAAAATCTTTTTTAGGCAGTATTTCTCATGAATTAAAAACGCCATTTAATTCTGCTTTATTGTTAATACATATATTAAAAGTATTTTATATTAATAATTATTTTTTAATTTTTTTACAAAAAATAGTAGTATTTATATTTTATATTTTTAAATTCTTTTAGAATAATGAAGATATCGATAGAGAAATTCAAGATAATTATATTTTTCCAGTTTATTGTTCAATGGAAATTTTAAATAGTTTCATCTCTGATATATCTGATTTAGCAAGTTTGGAAATAGGAACATTTTAAATTGAGCTTAGCGAGTTTAGTTTGGTAGAGTTAATTTAATAAACATAGCTTCTTTTTATTACCTAAAGTTTTCAAAAAAACATAATTTTATAATCAGTTTTCTCGGAAAAATTTAAATTTAAAACTATTTTTTCAGATATGAATCGAATAAAATAAATGCTCATTAATTTATTAGTAAATTCATTTAAATTCACATCAAAGGGTTCCATTAAAATATTAGTAGATTATCTTGAAGATGAAGACCTTATTTCGATTAGTATACAAGATACGGGCTGTGGAATGACAAATGAAGAAATTGAAAATATTTTAGAAGTTATGTAAGAAAATTCTTTTAATTTACAACATTATTCTAAAAATAGAGGAATTGGTATTATTTACATTTACATATTTTATATTTTAGTATTAATCTTATTTAGGTTTTAATATTTATATTAATCTTTAAAATTTTAAGGATTAGGCTTAATATATTGCTCGAAAGTTTATTAAAAAATTAACCAACAATAAAAAGGTATAGATATACAATCAGTGATAAATATGGGTACGACTTTCAGTTTTTATGTTAAAAATTTTAATAAAAACAATGAAAGTAATAAAACTAAGTACAAAAAAGTTTAAATATTTAAGTCTGAATATCTTGATGAATGGATATAAAAAGACTACAATAAAAATGACAAATTTCACTCTTAAATTGACATTGAATAATAAAATAAAAGCTAACCTATAAATTAATAATTTGGACAAACTAATACAAATGATTCTCAAAATTTGCCTCAAAATTAAGAATCATAATCAGTATACAGGCTGAATTCGTAAAGAATTAAAGAATATATGAAAAATATATTTCATTCAGAATAATCATTTAAATCTATAAAGAGCGATAATTCTATATCTCTCAATGAAAAAGAACTTTAATAAAAAATATAAGAAACCAAAATTTCTATACTAAATAATAATAATAGAGACACATTTTCAATTATTTCTAAAAATAATAGTAAAAATGAGTAAAATAAACAATAATAGAAAAATGATAAAAAAGTTCTACAAGAAAAATATTCAACAGGAATAGCAAAGAATTAAAATAAAGGTAAAAGTAACAATATACAACCTTATCATGATAAATAAGAGTAAGAATTTTCCACAAAAAAGGATACCTTTTAAGAAAATATAGTGTTTGATGTTAGTAATATTGTAAATAATAACTTAAATAATAGTGAAAAATAGCAAAATTAAATTAAAAATTGTAAAATTATTGATAAACAGCAAGAAGATATTATTAATCAAGACCAAATAGAAATAAAAATTAATAATTTTTAAACGTAAAAAATGAATCATTACAATTTCCAGGAAATTTCAAATTTTTCAAATTGTGGTGATAAATCAAAATAATATATAGGTAAAAAAATAAAAAACGTGTAAGAACAGCCTTTTTTAAAATAAGTATAGAAAAAAAATAATTTTGGGAAAAAACCACCTGAATTGTAGAAATTGTAAGTTTTATTGGTCGATGTAAAAAATAAATTATGCCCAAA
The DNA here is from genome assembly GCA_001447515.1 of Pseudocohnilembus persalinus. NCBI lineage: Eukaryota > Ciliophora > Oligohymenophorea > Philasterida > Pseudocohnilembidae > Pseudocohnilembus > Pseudocohnilembus persalinus. Next base: position 81,705 of record LDAU01000019.1, read on the forward strand.
AAATATGTTTAATATTTATATTAAATTTAACTTTTTCAAAATCTTTAATTTCAGATACAAATATTATCAAACTATTATTTTTAAAGTTTTCAATATTTTATATTTTAGTTAATTAAATTAATTAACCTTTTGCTAGTTTAAAAAATATAATAAAAAAAAATTTAAATTAAATATATTTTAAAAAAATCTTAAAATATTTTAAAAATAAAAAATTTTGTTAACATTATATTTTTCCTACATTTAAATTAATTTTATTATATAATATTTATAATAATTCAATTCACTTACTTATTTATTATTTTAGTTAAAATCTATTTTTTATCATAAAACACTGTAAAACTAAACTTTGTAAATCTTATTTTAACGGTTTTTTATAAATAGAAAAGATTTGTTATTTAAAATTTCTATATTAAAGAAAAAATACTTAAATTTATATTTTAAATCTTTAAAATAATTCAATATTTATCTAAAGGACGACGTTTTTACTTTAAACTCCCTTTCTATGATATTATTAACTAGATATTAATTATAAGTTTCAAAAGCAAATAATGGTTTATAAGCAGTTGAAAGAGTTAAAGATAAATTTTTTAGTTCAAGCGAAAAATTATAACAACATTTCAAGCTAATAATTATGGATTATGACATGCCACAACTAAATGGAGAATAAGCTTCCTAATAAATAGTTTAATTTTACAAAAAAAATAATATATAAGAAAATATGCCCTTTATGTGTTTACATTCTGCCATTATAGATAATTAAAATTATAGAATTAAATAATATTTTAAACAAAACTTGAATAAACCAGTGTCATTAACTGAATTAGACAAACTAATTGATAAAATTTTTCCACCAATAAAACAACATTGAAAAATTTAAATTACAAACTTATTTATACTAATATTTTTATAATCAATTAACTTGTTTAAAAAAAATTCTTATCAAATAAAATTTATATAAAATTATTTAAATATAATAAAGAATTTTAACCCATATAAATTTTTCAACTAATTTAGAATTAATTATTTTTGTCTTTGAATTTTAAATTATATAATATTTACATTTGTTATAAAAATATATTGAAATTCTATAAAAGCCGACTTTATTGAAAAATAAATTTACAATCATTTTATAGTAATTGAGCAATTCAGTTTGAATTATTCTGAAATATTATAAATTTATAATTTTAATACCATGTATTTTTAATTAAGGGAAAATCTTTAATAACTATACATATGTAATAATATATATTCTAGTATTTAAACTTTAATCAAATTTTCCTAAAAAAAAATATAAATCATTTTTATTTTCAAGTATTTCAATCTGCTCAATAAAAATAAAACGTTTTATAATTAAATTGTTAAAATCTAGCCACATTAATCTAATTTCTTTTAAATTATTATTTTTCAATAGGAAAAAAAATAAGCAGTCTTTTGTTTTATTACTATATTTAAATATGTCTCTAGAATTATTTCATTAACATAATTTCAAAATGAATACTTTTTATAAAAAAATAATAAATGACTTAATATTCAATAATTGTTCATTTAGAATACTTTTAGCAAATTAAAATTAATTAAGGTTCAAAATTATTGTTTTTTAGTAAATTATTTATATTAATTTATAACTTTTTTATAATAATATTATTGAATAAACTATAAAAAAGGATAAAATTATATAGTAAGCTATTTATTTTTTTAAAAAAAAAGATTTGAAATTTTAAATGAACTTTTTTAATAAATATCACTATAATGTAAGATCTATATTATAATATAGTTTAAAAGTATATGGTAGTTATAGTTTATAGTATTGAAATACATACAATAATTTTTATAATAATTGATTATAATAAAATAACTTTTAATTATTCACTTTATCTATATACAAAATTAAAATACTTAAAATAAATAAAAGATTTCAAATAATTTAAAGATAATATTTTAAACACTTTTTATTTTTTAATAATTTACAATATTAATACAATAATTATCTATTTTTTAAAAGATATTTTTATTTTATCCTTTATTGTTCGTTTTTCACTCATAAATGAAGTTTTCAAACTATAAGTGGTCGTTAAACTCCTAATTATCCAAAAAACAATCATTATTACTGTTATTATTGTGATTATTAGAAGTATTCATATACCCACTTGAATAATTTCCCTTATCAGATTTTAAATAAGTATTATTATTATTTATAAAAAAATTGGTATCATTATCATTATGATGAGTGTTTTCTGTTTATTACTAATTTAAGTTATCATTGTTTTCAATAGAATCAACTTAATTTTCGACAACAGGAGTAGAAGGCTAAAATTTTGAAGTTTAAGAAGGAAGGTAATTTTTTGTTTTTAAACAGTGAATCAAATAATTTATTTCTCCTTAAACTTTTTTCAAACTGTTAATATTCTTATTTTACATGTAAAAGTTCATTTTACTTTGTAAATGAACTATCCTGTTTTAAAGGCCCTCCTTTGTCATTTAACTTGAGTTTGTTCTATATAGAGTTGGGTTCTAAGGAATTGCATAGCCATTTTAGTTCTTATAGTTTTACTATTATTAATAATCTTTATGACCTTATTAATTAAAATTATTAATGTTATTATTTCCTTTATTTTATTATTAAGATTGTTAATAAAACTAGGGTTTAGTATTGTTATAGACATTTTATTAAGTATCATTAAATGGATACATATTGTCAATGTCCAAAAACTATTATTACTAATTATTTGTATTGTTATAGTTATTTCCGTTAGATGACTATGTTGAACTGCTATTTTCCTCTTATTCAATAATCATATCAAAATTGTTATTATACCCAATTACATTTTTTCCTTGTTATTAATACTATTACTAAGGATAAACTTAATTCTAATATTATTAGTGCTAGAACTATTATTAAGGTTAATGAGCAAATTACTACAATTAATTTTTTTTTTCTTCTTCTTCCAATTCTCTTTACTTTTTTTCCGCGTCTTCTTTTTCTTTTTAAATTCTGCACTATTCGATCAAGTAGTCCAAATGATTTTTTTCCATATGATGTTTTAAATCTTTTAACTCCCAAAAAGACACATTAGGACAAACTTCACATACATGAGGTTTAATTTTATGCAAAGTTTTTAAATGGGTTTATAAACTGTACTTATTTGTGTATTTTTTTCCACATTGTGGACAAGAAACTTTTTAGCTGTTTTTTTAATCTTTGAATTTTAATTTGTCTTTGCCATAATTTTTTTTTATCTTTTTCGAAACCCGTTATTGTTAATCAGATTTTTGGGAATCAGAACATTGTTGTAAAGATGATTAAGTAGAATTTTTATCATCATCTGGGAAAGTTGGTGTGCATAAATCTTCGCCTTATAAATTAGTCATTTTTTTTTTTATAAATTATAACTTATTCTTTTAAAAAAAATAAACTTTTGTAAACTTTGTTTTTTTTTTTTATAATTTTTAGTTAATTTAATTTGATTTTGTTTTTTTTTTTTTTTTATTTATTTTTTAATAATTTAATTATTGATATATAATGAACTTATTATATTTTTTTTTTTACTTTAACTAAAATTATTATCATTTAGTATTAATCAATTTATCTGTGGCTAACGCTCATCATATTTTATCAATATGTTATTTTTATTTCAAGTACAACTTTTTAAATTAATAGCCATCAACAAAGAATAAAATACTGTATAAAAAATCAAATACCATTAATCTGGAAGATACTTCAATCAATTTAAAATATATTACCCAATACAAAGGAAAATTATGAAAATAAAAATGTCAATTAAATCTTATAGATTAAAAAAAAATATAATATCTAGCGATAATATAAATTTATATATTATTTTCTAATTTTATTGCAAAAACAAATTGTCTAAAGTTTTAATCACCAAATTAAATAATTTAAATTCATATTCATGCAAAATCTAATTGTAATTTTAATCTTTTAATAAATTAGATAATTGGTTACTGACAAAACTTGATTATAAAATATTTAACTAAAATGCTCAAATCTTATAAACTATAAAAGGACAAAATGTAATTTAAAATATTTATATTTCATACAAAAATTCACTCCAAACATTTAAAAAATTAATTTTTTACTATATAATATCAATGCAATAAATCTTTATATTTAGTAATTTATAGAATATAATTACCTTTTATTTATTTTTTTAAAAACTATCATTAAACTTTTATATTTTTATTCAATTACCTGTAGTATATTAAATATAACTATGATTATTATTAATAGTTTCTATATAGATATTTAATGTTATTGAATGAATTTGATTTCCACGGTTTACATTTAATATATAATAATATATTAAAAATATATTCATTATAGTATATCAGAATGAAAATAAAATTTATGTCTTTATGACAATTTTCTCAATTTTTAAATAATTATATCAAATAATTTGCAATCAATATACAACAAACTTATTCAACAAGGTGTATTATTAATAAATTTTATAAATTTAAATTATACTTAATTATTATTATAATAATAAAAACGGTCCCAAGTTGTTTATGAGTGGAGTTATAATAGAAAAAATATTTTTAATTAATGAAAAGTGCAAAGCAAATATGTATATATATAGTATGCAAAAAATAATTATATAATATATAAATTTATATAATACTGTCGTAAATAATAATTAGACACTTTTTTATAATTTATAAAAATAATTTAAAAAATTCATTTAAGATTATATTTGTAAAAAATCAATCTAGGTATCGAAACTTTTTTCATATTTCTTAATAAATTTTCATTTCATTTCTATTAGAATAGAATATATAAAATCATTCATTAAATTTTTTCTAGTTTGTAATAAAAAATAAAATACTATATCATCATATTAAATACAATGTACTTTTTTATCTTTTATAAATAATTCAGTAGAACATGTATCTATATATGTTATTTATTTAATAAAATGGCTCGAAATAAAGATATTCAAATATAAAGTTTAATGTAAAAATTCTAATAAAAATTTATGAAATAAGAGAAATAAAATTCATCATTTCAAAAATGCAACTTGCTAGTACCAAATTTTAAATTAAAACTGTATGTCTCATTTAGATTTATATAATATTTTTTATAAAAGATATTTATGAATGAATAATATTCATGTATTCATGTATGTGAATTTTACTTATAATTTCATATATATAATTTTTTAAATATTTTAAATATTTTCGAGTAGTAATAATAATTATTTTATTTGGTTTTCAATTTAATCAATTGTTATGGATGATAGATTTATTATATTCTTCTACTTTAAATATTATTAAAGTTAATTTAATATATGTTTTTTCGACTATTTTAATAAATCTTATATTTATTTTATATGTATATTTATAATTACTATTTAAAAGATTATATTGCAATTAATTAAAGTGAATTTAAAAAATTTAATTTTTTAGGTTACTTATATATTTAATAATATTAATAACAAAAGTGAGCTATAATTAACATAATTATAATTAAAAATATTTTAAAATTATATAATTTTAAAATTTTAAATTTAGTTTTTTCATTAAAATTCTATTAAGATTTATTGATTGTAATCAAATTTAGCAGTTTTTTTAATATAAACAGTTTCTTCTCCAAATTATTTTTTTATTTAATCATTGTAAGGGTTAATTTTCCCTTTCCAAGTTGGTTAATCAATATCCAATTTTTACCATAAAATATCAGACCACAAAGAAACAGCTACTTAACTCTATTATAAATATAAAATTATTATTAAAATTAAAATAAATAATGTGAAAAATATTGTTCTATTTAATTGAAAATATTATTATTAATAAAATAAAAAGTTACAAAGAAAATAAACTATATTTTATCCTAATTAGATTTTTATTAATAAAAATATTCAGAAATTTTTTTTTAAAATAATAGATGCTTTGTTTTATAAAATGTAGCATCTTTTATATTATATAATAATTTTTTACGGGGTGGAAACCATCTCCTGCTTCAATACAGTCCCAACACTTTCCCCCTTATGACTCAACTATTTCCATAATTTCATCCATAGGAAAATCGTAATACTAAATATCAAAATTCTTATACGTATTTTCGGCAATAATTTCTTTATACATTTTATTTAATTCTTTAGCTCTTTATGTAGTTTATTATCTAATTTCGCCATCTACATTCATCCAGCCAGCACAAGGAGAAATTTCAAGACAATTCAAAAAATTATAGAATTCGGGGTAAAGCACTCCCACGGGGGACTTTTATAAATTAAAAAATATTAATTAATTATTAACTTTTAATTAAGTTAATAATAGTTTATTATAATACTATAAAATATTAATTAAACTTAGTTTCATTAAAAATTGAAACCAGAATAAAAAATCCACTATATAATAAACAATTAAGTAATAATCGTACAAATTTAAAATCTTACATATTTTTAAATTTAATAAACTTTTTTATTTTATTTTTTTTCCAATACCAATTAAAATTTATCAAATTTAATCATAGTATTTTTTTTTCCAAAAAATATATTTAAAAATTAACATAAAAATTAAGAATTTTTGATGATTTTATTTTTTTTACTTCTCTTTTTTCCAAACACTCATATAATATAGTTCCATCTGCAACTCCAGTAACAACCATATGAGATCCAGCAGGTAACTATTCATCTAAATATTACCAGTCAGCTAAAATATTTTATTTAAATTATTCAGGTTCTGTCATATGCGAAGGAATTGAAGAACACACATCATTACCTATCAATTCCCAAAATACAATAACCTAAAAATAAAAAACATTTAATATTATATAAATATTTAATAAATAATTTCACATATTTATAAAAAAAAGTATGTATAGTTATTTTTCTTTAATTTTTTTAATATTTTATTATGTTTTTTACATGTAACAATTTGTTATTATAAAAATAAAAAAATTAAAATTAGTATTTTGTTTTAAATTTTTTAGTAATTTTTACAGGGTGGTCATTATTTTAATCTCTAGCAATAGCTTTTTCAAGCTTTAATTCTGCTCCAGATCTTGCCCCATTAACTCCTAAATTTTGGTAATCATTTCTTTTTTATATAAATTTTTTTTAATAATTTTTATCTTTTTAAACAAAAATGTATATCTATTTTATTTTATTTAATTTAATTTTACCTGTTACATCTATTTCTTTCTAATAAATTTAAATAGAAACTGTTTACACTTGTTTCATCTACAAATCCAGATCCAGAAGAGAAATTGGGATTATCCAATTCCATCGATAATTTTTCCCAAAATCCGTCAAAAGTATTTTTATTCCAAGAAGTACCGTTGATCCTAAAAAAAATTGATTATTTAAAATAAATTAAATTTTAAAAAATTGATAATATATTCCAAATTTATCCAAAAATTTTTAAAACTTAATATTATTTTAAATAACAAAAAAATTTTAATAAAAATTCTTGAAATAATTTATTATTCACTAATTTACAATTCAAATTTTTAAAATTAAATGTTTTTGTTTATTTTTTATATCAATTGTATATTCTCTATTATCTATTATTTATTTTTTATCATTTAAAATTTTTTATTATGTATCATTTTTTTTAACTTTATATCAAATATCTTTTTCTATTATGTATTATTTTATATTATGTATTTTTTTTAAATTATCATTGTTTTTTATTTATAATTTTTTTACCAATTTGGAGGTAAAGAAAAGTGAGCTCCTGCAGAATCTCCTAAGACCAAAACTCCCATTTGACCAGATTTCTCGCAATATTTAGTTTCATAAGGAATTCCTGTGTCTTTTTCAACTCCTGAAATACCATTACAGTTAAAATCAGCTCCTTTTAGCCCTGCTTTAGATTTTCTTCCAGGATGTATACTTTTATTTAAATCGTTACAGTCCTTTCCTCTCCTTTTAAAAAATTTTTTAAATTAATTTTTAGGAATTTTATTTTAAGTAAAAGCATTATATAATTTATGTTTTTTCATAAATTTTTTTCTTATTTATAATCATTAAATTATTTATTATTTATTATTTTTTAATACCAGAACCAACCTCTTAAAGTTTTAAAAGTAGAGTAGTAGTCATTATCTAAATCTAAAACTGGTAAATGTTAGTCAGCAAATTTATTTATCAAGTCATTTATATCTCCTAAAAAATTTTTTTAAAAATTATTAGAGAAATAGAAATAAAAATATAATAAATAAAATAAATAAATAAAGCATTATTATTACCAACCAATTTAAGAATTGAGATACCCCCTAATTTATTTTAATACTTTTAGAAATCGCTTTAAATTTCGTTCCCAGATTAATACTTATCTTTGTTTTTTGAACTATATAATTAACATTATTAATCAGAACAAGTATTGAATGCACTACACATGGCATCGGAATTATTACCTTATTCATACATTTATACCCAAGTTTATCCAATTTACTGTTTTTAATAAAAAATTATAATTTATACAAAGAATAATTTAGTATATATTAAACTAAAATTATTTAAATTTATTACAATTTACATATAAATTTATAAATTCCAAATTTTATTAAATTTTAAATTATCATAAAACAAGAAAAAAATTAAATATAAAAAATATCACTGTTTTAATAATATCTTATATTTAAACAAAATAAAATAATTTGTTATTATCTTTAAAAAATTGATCTTAAATTAATAAATTTTTTTTATTTATCATTTTTAATGATTATTTTATTTTGGGTTTGATTAATTAATCAATTTAGATTTGATTATAACAAAAATCATGCGAAAAAATTACTTAAATTGTAATTATTTATTTATTTATTTTTATTACCTTGTCAAATATATCATTGCAGGCTTATTTTAGTAAAACAGGAAAAACTTCACAAGTTTTTTACTCATCCAAAGCCTATTATGCAGAAATTCCCAAAACTTTAACATAGTCATTAATTGCTTATAATAACACAGTACATACTATACAGGCAACTCCGCCTCCTTTGGCCCCCTTTCCCTAGTTATTTAATTGCCACATGTTATCAATATTTTAGTATTTTTTTAAATAATTTTCTTATTTTTCCAGTTAAAGAACCACTTCGTTTAGGCTTTGCCCGGCGTAGTCGTACGACCAACAATTATTTTCTTAAAATTCTAAAATTTCTAAAATTTCTTAGTAATTCGAAACTACATCGACGTTGGATAAAGTAAATAAATTTACCAAAGATTATGGACACTAATTTCTCCCTTAGTAGCTGGTTATTTAAAGCTCCTAATTAATATTTTATTTTATTTAAAATTTTATTGAAACTTTTTTTTTAGAATTAAATTAACAAACGATCCAAATAAAAATAAAAATAAAGAAAACTTATAAATAAATAATTAAAAACCGTGAAATTCATTTTAAAACTAAAAGCAAAATTTAAAAATAAATAAAAATAAATAAAATTAAATTTAAAAATAAAATTAAAATAAAATTAAAAATTTTACATCATCATAAAAAACAGGACAATATTCGGCCACCTATAATAAAGTGTACTTAACTCTAAAATTTAAAGCTGTTAAAACTGAGAACTCTTTTTATTCTACAGTTTTTTTCATATACTCTAAATTATTTTGATAAACTTCAAGAGCCGCTTAACAGGGGCGTAATATATCGTCTGTATTTTCTTCTTGTTAAAAAGACAAAGTCAAAGCCAAAAAAGCTAAAATTATCACAATTTGTTTCATTATTCTTTCTTTTTTTCTTTTTTTCTTTTTTTTATTTTTTATTTTTTTCTTAATTAGTTTATATTTTTTTTTGTTTTGTTTTTGTTTTTAAGTTGTAAATAGAATTGATTTATTTTTATGGTTTAATTAGAGTCACTTAATAAGGTTTTTAATTATAATTGAAGGTCATCATTACTATTTTAATTAAATGATTTATTCTAAAACCCTAATTCGAAAATGTTATAAAATATGAATTTATTGATTAATTTGGTATTTTTTATTTAAATTTTTAAAATTATTAAATTTTGACGACTTTATTAAAGAAAACACTTAATAAAGACCTTTTATTTTATAAATTAAATATAATTTTAAAATTATGTTATTTTAAACTAAAAAGAAATTATTATTCATTTTCTAATTATTATTTTTGTTTTTTCAACTAAGAAAATCATTTTTATACATTTTATGAAGATATAGACTATTTTTGAAATTAAATTTTGATACCAAATTGCATCACATCTAGTTATTTTATAAGATTCGTGATTATTTATTAATTACCTAAAATATTAAATAAAGAAAAATTCTATTCTAAAAAAAGTTCATAAATTAATTAGCATAACAATTTTGTTTTTATATGCCTAATAAGAATTAATACTTGATTTTGTATTTTTATATCTTAACTTAGCTCTTATTAATAATATAAGGCTTTGAATAATTGAAACCTCTTAAAAAAAAAAATTACTAATTCTGGTTTATATAAAAGTAAAAGTAATTTTATTTCCAATAAAAAGTAAAAAAAATAAATACCAAAAAGCCTTCATTTTTAAATTTAAAAAATCCAAAAGTTATAAATGATATTAAATAATTTATTTATAATATATATAATTATATAATAATTTCAAAATAATTAAAAAAAAATTTAATAACTAAAAAAAACATTCTTATATAATAACTAATATATATTTATATATTATGATATTAAATATTGTATAAAATATAAGAAAAATAATTTTTAATTTTTCAATTGATAACCTCATTTTTAGGACTTTATAAAGGGGGCAACTTAATGTTAGAATTCGAAATTCTTCTTCTCATTTAATTTTAAAAATTTTCAGCCCCTGACTGTTCGGCCTCCGAAGAAGAGTAAATTTTCACTTCCCAGTCTGATTTATTCGGCGCTTACAAAAATTATTATTTTTACTTATTTTTGTAATTTTCGTTTCCTTCAAAATTATTATCCTACTATTTCGAATTTGAATTTTAATTTTTATCTAAATTTTAATTATAATTTTAATTTTAATCTGACTCACTATTTGAAACAAACTACTATTTGTATCTTTCATTTTCTTATTAGGGTAATTTTATTTAATATGAAGGAGCTTTTTTAAACCTGTTTTCGTTTTCTGACTGTTCTGCCTCTGATGAAGAATAATTTTACACTTGCCAAAGTTTTTTAGGAGGTTCTAAAAATTAGCCATTTTATTACACACCTAAATTTTCTTTTTTATTGGACACTTATTTATCTTTTTTAACTTCTTCTTTAACGTAATCTTTGACATTCAATTGGTAAATTGACTAAGGAGGAGTACATTTTTTTTTCTCTTCTTCGCTACTACTTTTATTTTTCGCACTTTTTCTACTGTGTTTGCTATTTTTACTTTTATCACTTTTTCCACTATTACTTTTTCCGCTGCCTCCGCTATTACTCTTGCTTTTTCCAGCATTCAATTTATTTTTTAACTTTTCTTTTGTTAAACCTTCGTCTTCTTTCATTATTATTTTTTTCAATTTTAATATAATTTTCTAAATTATGACTAAAACTTCTATCACAACTATTAAAGTAGCTATAATAATTAAAGTCATAGTAGAAGTTTATCTAGCATTTTCATCTTTATTATCAGAAACGTTGATAGATAAAGTACTTATCAAAAGTGAAGTAAATAAAACTCCTTAAAAAATTTCTTTAATATTTTAAAATTGCTTTTTAAACGGCTAGCATTTTAAAACGTATCCTGTTTAAATTGAGTAAAAAATTATGAAAATTATTTAAATAGCAATTGGGTATTTGTTCAAAGTTATTAAGGCTAAAGAGTAAATTATTTTTTTGACCAAAATCCAAACGAAAAAAGTTGCCGTTTTTGTTTAATTTAAATTTAACGCGTCATAAAGTACTCCATTTTTCTTCAACTGTTTCTCCATTTCACTTTTAAGTTATTTCAAGTTTTTACTGCCCTTTTCATTTTCTTCTTCTTTTAAAATAACTCTATGTAATAAACTTATCTAAAATTAAAATTATTTTATTATAACTAATTTATTAAAAAAAAAAATATATTTTTTTTATTATTAATACATTTTTCGTAATTCTGTAAACAGAAAAAGGCATAATAATTCCCAAAAGCAAAAAAATAAAGGCAAAAAACGTACTTGCAATAGTCAAAGTGCTATAAAAAGATAAGAAATACATTCCAAGTTAACTAGCAACCATAAAACTCAAATAAGAAATAATAATCCCCCCATAAAAAATCTAGTATTCAAATTTGCTCAAAATATATTCAAGAACCAATTTAAAGGGATTTTCATTTTTCAACAAATTTTTAATTGTTAAATCTTAAACTGTATTTTGCGAGCTATTTAAACTGTTTCCCTGGGAATTTTAAGCTTTTTACAATTTTTTTCTGTATTTTTTTCTCAAATTTATCAAATATTTTTAAAAATTATGCGTTTAATTAGAAGACTCAGAAGATGAACTGTAATTAGAAGAACAAGTTTCTTTTTGGTTCATAGCGTGCAAATAAAGTTCAAAATTATCGAATTTTTTTAACTTAAAATTTGAAATTTTAACGCCTTCATTGTTGCCATTTTAAATATTTTTCATTTCTTTTTCTTCATTTTCGATTTATTCCTCTAACTCCTTTATTTTCTCCTAAAGCTGAGTTTCTAAGTCGCTTTTTTTCATTTTTTGGTTTTTGCTTTTTAATACTTTGTTTTTATCCTAATTTTCTTCGTCTTCCTAATTTTGTTCTTCTTAAATAACTAACAAAGGAGATTTGAATTTATTTTTTTTATCAACAGGAGTTTCAGCCTCAAATTCATTATCTTCATCATTTGCAGTTTTTCCCTCAGTATCCGAAGCAAGATCAAAACCTCTATTACTTTTCTTAGAAATATCTTTATTTTCCTCGATTATAACATAAAATTTGATGTACAAAAGTTTTAGTACAAAGTAAATAATCAGTAAAATAAAACCCAAAAATATATATTAGTTGAAATTTCTAATAAAAAAGGAATCTCTGTCTTAATTTTCAAAGCCCTCAGGCGCCTATATGTAATTTTGACTTTCAACACTAATTTAAGGCATAAAGTTAAAATCATAAATACCGAATAAATCAAAATATTTCTCAACTATCAATGGATAATCAATAGGGATAAATTTGAGATAACTATTTTAAAAAAAAATAAAGGTATATAAGATTATTCATTTTTTTATTTTTTATATATTATAATTTATTTACTAAACTTCCTACAAAGTCTCTATAAAATGGACAAATAACATAGGGCTTAAGGCGAAAAATCCTAAAACCATAAAAATATAAGAAGGAACTCTAAAACCAGATTCTATAGTTGAATCTGCAACTGAAACACATTATTCTTTTCCATCGGCCTCATAATAAAAAGAATCACAAACACACTCACCATTATCCAAAACTCTTCCCTTATTTTTATTACACTCAGTGCATTCTCTGTACAATAAATAATCATTTTAAAAGTTTATTTTTATGGTATAAATTAAAAATAATAAATAGTATTTTATCCATTTTTTTATTTTTTATTTATTTTATTTTTAATTATGAAGTTTTTATTTTTACCTTGTTTTACTATCACATTCTGAACAGTGAATTTATTAAATATCTGCATCTTAAGTATTACAACTTTCTACTGAATGGCAAACACCCTATTATAATATGTAATTATCATAACAAGATAAACAAGTGTATGGGTCGGGCCCACACGTTTTACAATTTATTTCGCTAAAACAAGACTAGCAAGAATCTAAATTAATAAATTAATATTTATTATAATATATCAACAAATATCTAAACATTATAAAAATTAATAAATAATTACTTTCATAAAGACATTCCCCATTATCATGTTCTGTTTCTGTACAAACTGGAATTAAAAAAAAGTCTACATTTACACAACTTAAACATTTATCGAAATCACATTGATCTTTATTTTATAAAAAAATATTAAAAATTTTTTTTTATAATTTTTATTTTTCATATAAATTTATATATAAATGATAAAAATTACAACAATATTCTCCGTACAAACTGGCACAACTTGTACAAGACCCATCAGTTTCGGTTATATGATCTAATTAATAAAATATATATATAAAAATAAATTTTTATTATATTAATTATAAAAAATTTTTTTTAAGTACTGTCTGCACAACTTAAGCAATCAGGGGCACCCTTTAGACTAGGAATACAAGTTTCGCATTCAAAATCATTTAAACATGTTTAACAAACTGCAGGACATTCTATATTATTTTTAAATCAGAATTAATTTAATTTATTTTAATTTATCATCAATTTACAACGATTAAAAATAATTTTTATATTATTTTTATAATATTTATAGGATATAAAATTTTTTTTTTACCACCAACTTCAAAAATAAGAGTTTACAAATGATATTATACAATGAATTGTAAATTTAATTATATTTTAGGACCATTCCTCAAGTCAAGTTGGGGATAGAAAATTGTGTTATTGGATCCAATATAATCATAATTAACAGTTAAAGTTGTATTATCAATAACACAACTACCAGGTGAATATGTCATTTTTTAAAGCCACAATTTATTATGATTGTTATGCAAAAACTATAAAATAAATAAAAAATTTTAACCTTTTTTACATAAATTCATATAAAAAATTTTATTTAAAATAATAAGTATTATATTTTATTACTATATAAACCTCTTTATTCCAAACCTTTATTTTAGGATAATAATATGAATCTTCAGTTACAGCACAAATATGATTTCCAGATATATCATAAACAGATATATGAGTTTATAAAGGTTCCCACCAAGATATGATATAGTAATTTTATTCTTTGTCCAGTTCAATATTAACAACAAATTAGTACTATTTCGAGGCATCTATTTTTACTTAATTAACTAAAACTGAATTTTCTAAAAAAATAATAATTTTAATAAATTTATTATTAGAAATCTATTTTATTTATTAAAAACTGCTAATTAAAATAATATAATTTTAGTTAATTTAAGTTTAAACTTTACAATAAAAATAAATGTGTAATTCCTAATCTTTTTATAATTCGTCGATATTCCAAGGCAATACTAGATATGTGATTGCGTAATTTTAGTCATCTATTATAGCAATATCATTATAAGTTATGGATGCTTAATTATGTTTTTATATAAAATTAGCACTGCCTGAATTTAAGTTTCCATTGGATATATCGATATCTTTACTATATACTATTTTATTAAAAAAATAAGATTAAAATATATATAGTAAGATATTTTATTTAAATATAAAAATAATAATAAAAAATTAATACATGTAACATCTCCTGTCCCATCATTTTGTACATAATTGAATTTAATTGTATTTGTTCCTTATATATATGCGCATGAGGGATAATATTAATCGTAATTTTAGTCAATTGATATTATATTTTAAACTTGCTCAATTTTATCCACTGAAAAAAATTTTACAAAAGTTATTAAAATATTTTTTTTTGATTAATTCAAATTATTAATCTAAATATATTTATTTCATATATAATTTGAATAAAAATAGATAGAATTTTTAATATATCTTAATATAATTACAATCTTCCGTAACCCCAGTTACATACACACCCTTTAAACATCTTCCTTCTTCTTCTAAATCTTAATAAATTATTTTTCCATGAGATAAAGAAAAAATAACAAAAAAACTATCATCACTTACTTTACACATATTCATAAAAATATTACTACTTTATAAATATCCACTCGTTTGAAGGGAAATTGGTTATCCAAGTAATTGACCTATATAATAATAAAGTTAATTTATTTAATTATTTTATATTTAATCTTTCTTTTAAGTTTTTTTTAAAAAAATATAGTAAATTTTATCTTTTAAAAATAATTAGCAAAAAAAAAAATTCTCATTTTATTCTAGAATCTTTTATAAATTAAAAAAGAATTTATGTTTTTTTATATATAAAAAAAATTAAAAGAAACCATCAATTATATTCTAATAAGTTTTTTTAAGACCTGTTGTTCTAAAATATTTTTATTAAAATTTAATTTTGATTTTTTTTCTAGAATTTTTACTGTACTTTAAAAAAAATTCTAATATATATTAAGCATTTTTATTTATTTAATTAATCGCTTTATTTTTCCATTTAATTTTCATTTAAATTAATTTTATATAGTATTAAAAAATATATATATATAAGGTTTATTTAAATTATAAATATATATAAGGTTTATTTAAATTTGTATTATCTTATTTATACCTTCTTTTGAAAACTAAATAACAGGTTAATATATATCGTCTTCATATATTGTATAAGCGTGTACTTAAATTAAATCTTTATTTAAATTTAAGATTTACTAGTTAAATTCCTTCGCTGATACCCTAGCATTTCCTATAGATATTTATGTTTCATTTACAAAAATATAAGGATCATAGCAAAGAGCTATTTGAAAAGTAATTAAAATTATTAAAATCCACTTTAGCATATAGACTTGTTAAAACTGTAATTGAGAAGTCTTTTATTTTTATTCTAATTTTTCCTATTTTAATTATTTATTTATTAAATTATTTTTCTTTTATAGGACTATTTTTTATTATTTTATTTTCTTTTTTTGATACTTACAAAGTTAATTACCATTTGAATTAAAATTAAACAAAAAGTAAGTACCTTTAATTTTTTAGGTATTTTATGGTATTTATCAGAAATAATAATAATGATAATTAATTTTAATAAATATTTTAAAGCTTATAATTCTATAAAAATGCAATATTTATATAATTAATTATTTTTCTTAACATTAAAATAATTTCTTTATCATTTTTATATTTTTAATATTCAATAGAATGTAAATTATTAAAAATGATGGCTATTTTGTAAAAAAATTAAAATATCATAAAAAAAAAAAAAATTTTTTCTTTCCATAAACTTTTTTTTAATTATAAATTTCTATTAAATTTTATATAAATTGATTAAATCTATAAATGGATGATAGATAAAAAAATAAAAAATTTGGAGTCAATATAAGAAATTTAAATGTTTTATTTATTTTTAATCATAATAAAACAAATTAATATATTTTTTCGCATAATTAAATTATAATTATAATAGTAATTTAATTTGGAATTACTGATTTATAATATATAAATAGAAAAATAACAAAATATAAATATTTTAGGATTGTTTTAAATAGATATCTTATATATGAAAAAAACAAAAACAATCTTTTTTATACTTGCTTAAACAATTATTTTTATAAACTAAATATAACTATCCTAATAAAGTAATATTAATAATCATACTAGGATAATCTTATTAATTTTAATTTAATATATATCATATTTAAAAATTAGAATTAAATGAACTTTCATACGAATTCGATTATGATATGGTATCTGGTGATATTTAAGATTGGATCTTTACTGATAACCCTTATTTAACGGCACAAACATGTAGTGATAGATACGTTTTTGGTAAGTTACTACTATTTTAATAAAAATTAACTATTATATATTTTTTTCGCAAAATTTAAAAGTTTGCTAATATTTTGTAAAAGTATTTTAATTTATAAATTAAGTTTTTTATTAAGTAGAAAAATTTTTAAGAAAATTTACTAATTCAAAATTAGATTCTTACATATATAAAATTAAACATTTATAATATTTTTTTTAATTTTTGTGGATTTTCTAATTCTAAATATTATATTTTTATTAAATTTTAATATAAATAGAATGATTTTTTATTAAAGGAATATAACCGAAAAAAATTCTTTTTTTAAATAATAGATATGTATTTAATATTTAACCTTATAAAATTAGGCAAAATATATATAAAAACTATCGTTGCATTTAAATAATAATATTTTTTAATTTAATTTTATTCAATAATGACTTATTTTAATATATTTATAAATATTAGGACCACTAGGTGGCGTAAGAGGGACAAAAGTATATAGGTATTATTATCCACCTCCTCATTACAGTATTTCTATTTAATTTGAGGCATTTTTAATGTGGGATTGGGAAACTACGGTATAAATTATTAAAAATATATAATTTATAAAAAAATTAACATCAGTTTTATAAATAAACAATAAATTTTTATTATTTTATTTTTTCTAAATAATTTTTAGGATAGAATAATATTAAAAATTGATAATAATGTGTTTTGGTTTGATAATTATAATAATGATTTTTATGTTAATAAACATTATTGCGAAGGATCTGGATAAACATACAATAATTTAGGTGAAATAAATTTACTTTTAAAATAATTTTTATAATTTAAATAAATTTAATTCTTTAGAATTAATTTAAAAATAAATAATAAAATTAATTTAGATAGGAGAATACCTTTTTCTTCTAATTTTTCACATACAAATAATGAAATATTGATTTCATTTGAGCCAAATATATATGATGCAATAAATAATGAAGCATTATCTGTAAAAATTGCCAATATTTTATAAGTGCTTATTTATTTATTTTTTATTTTAATTTAAATTAAATTAGCTTAGTAATTTGTACATAGTCGTCGACGAATGTTTTTATTATTGTAAAACTTGTAGTAATATATATTATTATTATTTAAATCTTGAACATGATATTTTTAATTTTAATTAATTTTTTTTATTTTTTTTAATATTTTTAATTTTTAATAAATTTAAGTTGGACCAGGAGCAGATGAATGCCTTTCTTGTTCTGATAATGCAACATTACGGTAAGGCAGATGTGATTGTGATGAAGGATATATAGCAATAGATCATATATGTGTTTTAGAATCCTAAAACTCATGTTAATGTAAACATATCTTAAATATATATGTATACATATATTTAAGTATTTTCTTGTAATAAGATTTTTTATTATAAATATAGTTTAAATATATGTATTAGTTTATGCTTATTTTTTAACTTTTAATATATTAATTAGTCAGATGGGTTACAAATCCTGAAATTTAGGCCTGTGTTGAAGAGTGTCTGATTAATAACTGTTTATAATGCAATAATTATTATGAATACACATGCAATAAATGTTTAGCTGGCTATAAAGTATTTAAATATGCATTATTTATATTAAATAATTTTATCAATTAAATTTAAAAATTAGCTTGGTCAAAATAGATGTTATAACAAATGTCCATTTTATACAACCGAATCACTTTTAAACTGCACAGATACTCTTTTTTAGTCATTAGATAGTAAAATTTTCTAAATTTTTCTATATTTCAAATTAATTTTAAAACAAAAAACTTTTTTTTTAAATTTTTTAATATTTCTAAACTTAAAAAAGGCGCTTATATATTAGCAGAAGATTTCGTAGATATAAATTTCAGTTCAGCTTCTTTATAAAGTTCAGGCTGGTACTATTCGAAATCCGATACTTGGACATATAACAGCGAAACGTTTGACATTTCGAGTTATGCAGCTAATAAGTGTAATGGTATGTAATTGGCTGCAGGTTGGGGTTTTTTACCTTATGATAATTGTAATGGCGGCTGTAAACTGAGTAAAATTTGGACAGATTTAGAACCGCACTTTAGAATTAGAATAAGAGTATAGTTATGGGCTGGTGATCATTGTAAAATAAAAAAAAAATAGAAAAAAAATTATTTATATTAGATTACGTCTATATATATATTGAAATTATATAATTTATTTTATTTTATATGATAATTTTTTTATTAAAAATTATTTCTGTATCATTCGATAAGATTATATAATTATATAATTTAATAGTTAATTTTTAAAATTTAATTACACATATATTTTTCTAGGGATAGGTGATAAATTTTACATAAATGTAGATGGTACATAGGTTTACTCTAAAACTTATACGTAAAAATTAATAAATAATTTAATTTAATTTAATAATTTTAATTATTTTTTAAATTCAGATACACATCTGATGGAACGAGAAACTTTGCATGTGGAAATGAATTTTATATAAAAAATTTCATTTTTGATATTGACGCCGGTTGGATACTACATGACTCATCTATGCTAACAATTGATTTAGAGTGGGACATTGCCTTATCAACTAATAGAGCTTGGGCGGGATTTAGAGACTTTTAAGTTATAGTTGATAAAGTAATACTAAAATTTATATATTATAAAATATTAAATGAAAAAATTCATCTAATTAATTAATTAGATTTATATATTACATTAATAAAAAAATATGTATAATAATTTTAGTGTCAAAACCCACACTGTGAAACTTGTGATACAGTAGGCGAAAAATGCACATCTTGTAAAGGATCTGTTGGCTTGGAGTCATCAAGAATTTAAGACTCAAATTGTAACTGTCCTTCAAAATATTATCACAGTTAAAAATTCGATGAATGTTAAAAAGTTGTTTGTAAAGGAACTGTAAACGAAATTTCTTCAAGAGAACCTGATAATAATTGTAATTGTCCTTCAGGTTATTATGAAGATGATTAATATGCCGAATGCTAATTATGTATTTCTCCTTGTAAAGAGTGTCAAAATTCCAGCTCCTAATGTACAGGTATATTAATTTAAATATTTTTTAAATTTATAGTATTTTTAAAATTTTAATTTGGTACTTAAAATAATTTAATAAATAATTAATTGACAGTATAAATTTATTTTTAGAATGTTTATCTTCTAAAAATGTTAATCCTGCACCTGACTGTAGTTGTTTAGAGGGTTATTATTTAGGAAAATAATAAACATGCTAACCTTGTCAAGAGGGCTGTAAAACATGTTCATCTGCCACAGAATGTGATAGTAATAATTTTTAGATAAATAATATACTTATAACAAAATTACCATATGTTTAATTAAATTTTATTAACCTATTAAATTAGAATAATTATAAATAATAATAATATTTTTTTTTTAAGCATATGAATAAGATGATGGATCATTTTTATCAAAATATTGGTATATCTTAATACTAGGAGCTGTTTTACTTGTGATGTTTTTGTTTTGTATCTACAAAGCATTTTTATATCGAAGAAGTAACGAAAAAGTAGTTGCAGATGCTATACGTAAAAAAGAAAAAGAAAAAACAAAAAGACTAGAAAATGAAGAAAAATAAAACCGAATATATGAAAAATAAACTATAAGAAATTTAGCTGAAACTTAAAGATAGTTACCTTTAAATGACGAATTTGGTGTAAGTTGGACTTTCAAAAAATATGATAAAAATTAAAAAAATAAAATCTTAAATTCAAATAAACCAGATTTTAATGAACTTTTTAGCAGCAGAAAATTAGGTAATGAAACTTAATATGAATCTGAAAGTATTATATCAGACTCAATATTATAAGAAAATCCAGGTACAGCTAATGGGAAAAGAAAAAGATAAACTGCAAAATTTCAAATCGATTAGTAATTATAATTAATTAATTAAAATATTTAAATTTTAAAGCTATAAAATAAATTTTTAAAATTATAATATTTAATATTTAATATTATTAACACAAATTTAAAATAGGAATAAAAAATTGTTGCAGATTGAAAAAATAAACTAATAACAAAAAATATAAAGTAAACCAAGTTAACATAGAGCCTAAAATTAGTTCAATAAATCTTAAAAACAATTGAAATAAAAAGAAGTATATAAACACTCTCTAAATTTTGATAATAAAAATTCTTCTGATTCTGGTTAAAAATTGTTTTAAAAATATAATTTTAAATGAAGTTTATTAAATTATTTTAAAAAAATACCTTTTATATTTTAAAAATCATTTTGTAATATGAGTATTAATTTCCAGATAATTTTGAAAAATAATTAATTATTTCAAATAAAAATTCCACCTTTTATATTATTTAATTATAATAACATTTATAATTTATATATTCCTAATAAAAAATTAAAAAAAAATAAAAAAAAAAATCTCCTTTATAAAAAAAAAATCAAAAACTTTAAAATGCAAAATTTTAAATAACTCTCCCCAAACCATTCCAAAAAAAAGTCTTATAATTTTTTTAAAAGACATTAAGAAAATGTTCTAATTACAACGCCAAAAACAAATAATCAACAAGTTTTAAGTTAAATTCAAGAAACAAAAAGATCTGTCACTCCAAGAAACTTAGCGAATGAACCAAATTACTACTAAAATAATTAAATATAAAATTAAAATTTAAGTTAAAATCAAAATTAAACAATTTAGCAGTAATTTATGCATTAATTCGACCAAATAAAATAAAATATTAAAGATCCAAATACCCCCATTTTCAATTTATAGTAATAAATTTAGTAATCTTAATAACACGCTAAAAATAGTAACATTGATTCCTAATAAAATTTTTTAAATAATTTTAATAATTTTCCAGATTTTCAGAAAAATAAAACGTAAGAGCAATTAAATTAAAACCAAAATTAAAGTTAAAATTTTCAGATAAAAAATAACGATATTAATAAAAATGCAGGTTAATTTTAAAATAACGATAATTTTTCTGAGGGCTCTTTTAACCCTAAGCAAATTTAAATTTAAAATAACTAAAATATTACTCCTTCTAACTAAACTAATAACAACTCTTTTTTAGAATACCATTATTCTAACAATAAAGATTAAATAAAAGATGATATAAGTTAAAAATATTTAGAATAATAAACTGTAAATTAAATTAAAAACTTAACTTTTGCAGATCAAATTTCGGCCGCTAGTTCCTTTGTTAATAAATAAGGCTTTAATAATAATATTAATAATTAAAATATGTAATATAAACCAACTTAGTAAAGCTAGTCGTAATTATAACAGTTGCAAAATAATAAAAATGTTTTTTTAGGAGATAATTACTAACGATAATAAACTTTACATGAAGTATCTATTATGTAAAATGATGAAATAGAGTCAAATTAAACTAACCAATAAAAAAAAATAGAAATGTAAAATATAAATGATGCAAGTTTTAAAAGTTAAAATAATTTAAATTCTAACCTAAATTTATAAAAATTCAGAGAAGAAGAACTAAAATTAAATTATGAAGGTACTAAATAAATAAATATAAATAAATAAATATATATATATATGTATTATGCTATTTTATATTATAAATTATTGGTATAAATAAATCATGTCTATTAAAAATAATTTATATATAATCAAATTTTTTATTATTAGGTGTTCCAAAAATAAAACTTAATACAGAATTTGATAATTAAGGAAAATCATTAAGTTAATAAAATGATTTAGTTCCCTTATCATCTAGTAATAAATAAAGTTCCAAAATTTTATAAAAATCATTTAGAAATTCTGGTTGGAAATGGGTTGTCTTATTTTTTATATCAATATATAGGTAAAATTATAATATAATAATCAATTAAAATTTTTAAATAAAAATATAATTATTAATTATTTGATATTTTTAGTTTAGCGAGTTACTATGGACTTTAAGTACCTTCACCTTTATAAGATTAATTTATGGAAGATTATAGTAATAAAATATTTAAAATTATAAATATCTTAAATTTGAAAAAACTAATTTACTTTATAAATTTTTTTAAATAAAATAAATATCATATTTAAACTTAAAAAATAAAAAAAAGATATATCTTAAACCTAATATAACAATCTATTTGTAATGTTTGCCTTGCCAAATATAGTACTGCCTCTCTTAACCGGACCTTTATCTCAAAAAATAGGATTATAAACTGCTTTTTTATTTTATACCCTTGTTATGATGGGTGGAGCTTATTTATAATATTTATCATCTTTAGATAGCAGTTATATACTTCTTAGTATAGGCACAGTTTTATTTGGAATCGGAGTTAATGGCTCAGTTGTGCTAATAAGTATATAAATAAATATTTAAAAAAAATAAAAAATATAATTCATAAATATATATTACTTTAATAAAAAAATAAACATCAATCTCATATAAAAATAAATATAAATAGTTATAAAAAATTTAATATTTCAATTCTATTAATTATTTTTAAAATAAATTTAATTAAAATTTTTATATGAATTATTTTTGTATTTAATATTTAACTTTTGCTTATTATACTAGATTCTTTTACTTGTCTTTGGTTTATTGGAAGCGAACTTTCGACTGCACTGGCTTTGATAAATGCTATTTAATATTTTGGATAAGTTTTAGCCTCATTAATTTTAAGTCCACTTTATAATGTTAACAAAAATATGGAAACTCCTTTATTTTATTCTTTTTTAATAATTCTTCTTTGTTTTATTTCCTTCATATTTATGGCAATTTTGGAAAAATATGCTCAAAAAAAAGATAAAGAAAGTGGAATTTAATTAGATAATGATGAAGAAGAAGAGGAAATTATTGACTTAAAAGACATTAAAGGTTTTGGAAAATTGTTTTGGTTTATTTGTATATGTGTCTTTTTAGCCTATGCTTGCTTATGGTATAAATATTATTTATATCATTTATTTAATAATTATATAAATATAATATTAATTTTCTTATATCAGCTACAATAACAATATTGAGTCTCTTTTGGTTACCAATTATTCTTTATCAGGAATCACAGCAGGGTAAATAATTGCTTTGTAATTTATTATATAATTGCCTTTAACGCCTTTATTGGGATATTATACGGATAATTTTGGAAAAAGATCGGAAATAATGATCATTGGTTCTGCAATTAACGTTATTCAATTCATAATATTTTTAACTGTGCCTATATGTCCTCACCTAGAAAACTAATGTAAAAGATTTATTTTATAATTATATAATTTTAAATAATAAATATTTAATTTAGTTATATATAAACTTTTATAACAAGATACCTTTTTAAAAATTGAATTATTATTTAAATAATATGAATTTTAATATATATATATTTATAAATATTTAACATTTTATTAGGCCATGGATGGTATTATTTACTTCCTATAATACTAGGAGGAATCGGAAACAGTTTTTATGGTGCAGTTTTTACGCCCATGATTGCATTAACAGTTGATAAATCACATTTAGAAATGGGTTTTGGAGTTTTAGACGGAGTTTAATAACTAGGAAATACTATTTCCCCTATTTTTATGGGATACTTTTTAGAAGACACTAAAAAAGATAATGGATTTTTTTACTTTTTCGTATTTGCTCTTATATTAGCAATCTTTTAACTTTTATCCTCTGTTTAAATCCACTTATTTGATGTTAAAAAAATATTCAACGCCACATATAAAAATATTTAAAAAGTTTAAGAAAAGTCAGAAATTTCGTAAGTTAATACCATTTTGAAAAAATAATCAGACAGACAGGAAATGTTCCAAACTCGTAAAATATAAAAAACAAATTAAAAAAATTAAAATAAATTTGAATTTAAATTTAATAATTATTTTTTTTTTTTCTTATTTTTTTTTTTTCCTATTAAAGCTCGATATTTAGTTTAGCCTTTAGATACAACGAGTAACAAAAAAAAAAGATTAGATTAATTAGCTGTTTAAAAGGTAGTTGCCTTTTTAGGGATACTTTTTTCCACAATTTTAATAATAATCATATTTTAAGTTTAAGATAAAATTGAACACCACATACATGACATAGTATTTGGCTTCACAATTGCAATAATTATTTCGTTGTTATTTTTCATATTATCAGTTTTCTGGGCTTATTATATATAAAAATAAATATAAAAAAGTTATGATGATGCATAAGCAGAAGTAAAAATATTATTTATAATTTTAAACTTTAAAAATTTTTAACAAAAAATTAAAAACTCAATATTTATTTATATTTTTTTTTCTATAGAGTGCTAGCGACTATAATCATTTTTCAAAAGTGATTTTATTTTTAGGAATTACAATTTTCACAATATTTTGTGTATATTTAATCGCCTATTAACTAGAGCACATATTTTTTTAAGAATATATTAATAACCCAATAACAATAAACCTTTAAAAACTGGCGCTAGGTCTCGAGCCCTACACAAATTAAAAAAATTTATTATCATTAATTTTTAGCATAATTTTGATGTTATGTTTCCTAATTACAATTTATTTTTCTTATTAAATGTCATGCGCCTCAAATACTACAGATAAATTCATGATAGAACTTTTATCTTTACCTTTACTTGTTATTTGTTTTCTTGAAATAGAAAAACACTATGATTTGTTATATTTACACCAATTTAAAGGATATTATGACAATATTACGCTCAAGTTTAATATTATATTTTATAATGCCTTGTTAACCATTGTTTATTTGTTAGGAGTTTTTGTATTTTGCATTTACTATGACTCTTAATCTTTAAACAACTTTTCTATTAAAATAAAAAAATACTCAGTGTAATTTAAAAGTATTTTAGGATTTTTTTAACTTTTCTTAATTTTATGCACTATTTATCCTGCCTACTTATGTCTTACTGATTATAGATCTGTATTTTAACATTATTTAGAAAATTGTCCCTCCGAACTAGAAAATATACAATCTAATTATGTAGTAAATTATTCGATTTATGACAAATGTCACACAAAATATGAATAAGAAGAAGATATAACATGCCCAAGGTAAATAAATACAAATTTTAATACACATTTTAATTTAACATAAATTTTTTTAATTTTATAAATATGAATTTTTTTAATAAAAAGTGAAAATCCAGGAGAATGTTTCAAAGATTTTAATTTATGTTCGAAATCGAATTTGTAATTAGTTTGGGAACATGAACTGGTAAAAGAACCAGAATAAAATGTAATTTTAGCTTGTGTTAATAAATCTTGCTGTTCAGTTTTGACATAAATATTTGCTTATCCAAAATTATAATACTCAATTTATTGTATGTTTTATATAATAATTTCTCTGCCCATGGTTTTCTTTTTGATATTTTTTAAAGTAACTACAAATAAAACAAAATAACATAGGCCAACTTCAAGTAATATACCTGATGAATTAGGAGACACAAAAATTTTTGAAAGAAGAGTAAGAGAAACTTATTTAAAATATATTTTCCTTACAGGAAGATATTTATTCATTATAATTTTTGTTTTTGGCTCTATTTATAATATTCTGACCTACGATAAACACAGCTAAATTCCTACTAGAGAAAAACATTATAAATAATAATTGGATTTTTAAGATTAACATAATCTAATAAATTACAATGTTAATTAAAACCATAATTCTATATATTCTAATTAATATATGTATAATAGTAATTAGTTATAGTTTTCTGAATATCAAATCGAAAAATAAAACACAGGCTATATTTAGCACGAACATGAAAGCGAGGAAATTTACATTTAAAAAATTTTAAACACAGAAATCCAAAATGAAAATGAAATTTAAAAAGAGTCAGACTTATAACTATAGCAATAAAATAGAAATTAAAATTTAATAAAAACCCAATAACATAAATTTCATAAATCTCTGCTAAAATAGCATAATTTTTAAGTAGAAAATAAATAATTAAATTAAATTTAATCATTTTCAATTATTGTACATGATATATAATCGGATAAACCTATAGATTAAGTTCAAGTTACGGTTTTTAAATTGGATGAAATTTAACACTAATATTATTAATGTAACATGGAATTTCATAATTAACCTATGTTTTTATATGTGACCAGTGAAAATGGGTAGGCAATTTTCCCTTTGGAATTCGAAAATTTAAATTAATAAATAAAAATGATTATATTTGTAGAAAAAAAAGGATATACTGGTAAATTAAAATATATTTTATTATATTAAATATACATTTTTATTTCTGTATTTATATAATGTTTTTCAATATTTATTTATTTATTTAAAAATATGAAATTAATAAAAATTATTAAATATTAATTTAAAGGAAATTGCAGAATTGTAACTGTGACTTAATAAAATATTAAATTCTATCAAAATTTTGATATAGCTCTCGGTGTAAATCTTAGTTAAAATGATATTCACTCTATTATTTTAGCTGAGTGGGACCCATAATATATAAATGATATTGATTTATATGTAAATTTTGGTCATTACTAAGGAAATGATGATACCAAATTTTTATGTGAAATCGGAGTCCACTAAGAATAATGTGGGGGAGTATACTTTTAAGGAGATAATATGGTAAAATTATATGGAAAATCTTCAGAATCTATTTTATTTGAGGTAAATTTAATATTATATATTTATATTTAAATTTATATATAAATCAAAAATGAGCAATTTTCGAAAATTTTATCTTATAATTAAATTTATAGAAAATTGGAGGATTTTAGTACTTAGTATTTATCAATACCTATGTATAAGACTTGGAGAAAAAAATAAATAATACATAAAACTCGGCTAATTACGGTACCAAATTGTCTCAAGCAAAACCAGTTATAAAATACTATACTAAAAATTATACCTGGCCTGTTAAAACAATCCTAAATTGGGAAGATCTGTCTCACCTTGATAAATATGTCAAGTTTTCAATTTTATAATTTTGCATAAAAGGAGAAAAATAAGATTTAAGAGCTTATTAAATTCCCAGCCAATATAAAATTTGGAGTATTTCTGAAGAAGGACCAGTATATGATAGAGTAAAAACTTCTGACCTACCTTCTACTTATAACAAATTAAAATAGTATTAGGACAATTAAAATTAATAAATAAAAAATATCACACATTAAAAAGATTAGTATATATGCTCGCTAGATTCTTTAGAAATTTGAAAAAAAATAAAAAAATTAACAATAATTATTATTTTGTTTTTATTCTTTCCTTTTTAATTAACTATAATTATCTAAGTTATAAATTTTATTTTATTTATAAAGTGAAGCATATATTATTTAACTAATTTTTGCGGTCAATTATTAAAATTTTGGGTTTAAATATACTTGTTCCACATAAATTCACTTATTTAATAAATTAAAAAATAACCTCCATAATTTAAATAGTAAAACACGCCAAATAAAAAAAATAAATAAATATAAAAATAAAAATAAAAAATGAAATATAATTAAAACGACGCTTCTTGTAATAATTTACTTAAATTCATTGAATTTGCTAAATAAAAAGAAATTGAATTCGACTAAGATAAAGTTCCAGACAAAACTTGTGTAGGTGAAAATAAAGTAATAGGGGGGCTTTTAAAAGAGTTTCTAGAAAAACAGGAATTTTAAGATTTTAAAGATGGTAAAATAATTGGTAAAAAAAATATATATTAAGAAGAAGATGAAAAAGACCTTCCTTCCTTAAAATACATTGCCAAATATCCTATAAAGAAAATTTTGTAAAATTAAAAACTACAAATAAAATTAAAATAGCTGCGAGATAAATCCCCTAATAAAGTAGATTTTATTAAACTTTAAAAACTTTTAGAGAGCATAGGAAATGAAGACTACAGCCCAAACACATATAAGGCAAAGTTTTATTCCGTTTATAAAAAACACAATAATTCCGAAAAATAAGAAAAATAACTGAATTAAGAAAATTAAGATACTTAAGATACTTAAAGTTTAAATTCTAATAAAAAAAAAAGTAAATCTTAAATTCTTTAACAATTTTCCCAAAAAATAAAGTACTCTGTCCAGTCTTTAAATAATAGTTAATAAATGGTAAAAAAAAAACCTGTTTAAAAACTTAATGATAATAATAATAAAATTTCTGATTTTACTAATAATAATAAATAAGAAAAAATTAATGTTATTCCTTTTAGTGAGAAAGCTTTAAATTAATAAAATGGATAAAACTAAAAATAACCTCAAATTTCTTAAGGTTAAATAATTTAAAAAAATATTAATTAAAATTAAAGTTCTAAGAAAAAAAATCTAATTGAACTTAATTCTAATAAAGAGAATCAGCCTTAATTTAAAAATGGTCCTTTTATTTATATAACAAGTTAAAGTGATAAAATAGATTAAAAATAACTTGAAAAATTTATAAAAGATTGCATATAAGAACAGTAGGAGGCCGAAAAATTAAAGCCTAAATATGAAATTTTTCCCTAAAAAAAATAAGATATTAACGATAAAAGTATATAAATCTATAAAAAGTAGTAAGAGATTTTAAAATTTTAGGAAAAATATAATTTATACAATAAAAATAATAATGGTAATAATTAATAATAATAAAAAAATGATGATTATTTTAAATAATAAGAAAATAATAAAAAAATTGATATATAATAAGAGTCTTTATTAGAACAATGCATTAAATAAGCTACATAATAAAACCATATGTCAGGTCCTCCATCAGTTTTTAACAGGTTAAACTAATTTAAACGTTCAGTTCAAGATATTAATAAATAAGAATCTCTAAAAAATTAAAAATATTAGACATTTAATTTTTTAAATTAATTCTAAAACCTAAGTAAAAATTAAGAAAGTTAAAAATAAAGAAAAATAAATTAATAAAATACGAATTCATTTTAAAATTAAGGTATTTTTTAAAGTTTTAATTTAAGTAGTTCTTAAAATCTTAAAAAACTATAATAATAAATTGAATCAGATAAATTATTAGAATCCGAAATTTTTAAAAAAGAAGAATTTTATTTAGAAAATTTAAAAACTTCTTTAAATATTGATAAAAGCTAAATTTAGGACAATTAAAATTAAAAATAAGAGGGACAATAAGTAAATAAAAATAGCTTTTAATAGAATAATAAATTAGATTAACCAAAAAATGCTTTAATAAATTAATAAAACTTAAATATTTAATATGATAATTAAATTAATGAAATTAATGAAATTTATCCTTAAAATATATATAATAACTAGTAAAATAATTTTAAGAACGATAACCAAAATTCTTCCACTTAAAACTCAAAATATAATGAAGAAAATAAATTTTCTTTCGACGTCTTGTAAAATTAGCTGGAATAAGTTTAAATTTAACACTAAAATTAGAAACAAAATAAAAATGAAATTGTAAAATTATAAGCTGAAATTTACAATGATGCATTTTAAAATTAATTTTAATAAAATTTTATAAAATAATAAAAAATTTCCGAAGTATTTGCTGATAATTAAATGAAAAATGAATCAAGTTTTTTTGTTTAAAATAAGCCGAAAAATATTTAATGGTTTGGAAAATTTGTAACATAATTAATATAAATTATAAAAAATAAAAATAAAATAATTATAAATTTTTTAACTTCGGTTATTTTTATAAATTTAAAATTATAAAATTTTAATACTTTCATATTAAACAGAAAAATATGGTACTTTAATTGACTTAATTCAGATTATTTTAAAATAAATAAAATAACTTAATGAATGTTAAAACTAAGTATTTTTTAAGATTAGGTATAGCATTTCTAATATTTTTATTATTTAGGATATGTAAATATATTTAAAAATTTTCATCCAAATTAGATATAATATATTAAGAAAATAATTTTTTTTATATTTAATTTTAACAAGATTTAATAACCCAGGAGGAATCTCATACTTTAGAATAAAATTAGTAAAATATAATCATAAGCTAACATACGTAAAAAATTAAAAATTCATAAGAAAAAAATAATTTATGGATACCAAGTGATAATAATTAGTATTTTGAGCCTTAAAAACTTATATAAAAAGATAAGTAAATAAATTAAGATAATGTAAATGATTAAGAAAATTTCACCAAATTATAACAATATGTAAATAAATATTTTATATGATATTTTCAATAATATTTAAAAATAATCTACATATATATTTTTTATATTAAATTTACGAGATTAATTATATAATTAGATAAACTACAATACATAACAAAAAATAGAATTGTACGCCTTTTTAATAGACTAATTATTCAAAAATAATATTGAAAAATACTTATGTTATAATTAAAATATGTAGGTGCTACCTAATAATGATATACAAATGTAATAACTTAAATATTCTTCAATGACTTGGGACTATGTTCTATATTTTCTTTAGAATTAATTTTATTAGGATCCTACTTTTCAAATTAACTATATCAAATTTAAAAATGAAATATAAAATAACCCCTTTTTTAGAAACAAATTTAATATCAAAATATTATCATTAAGTTAAATTGAAAGTACAATTGATCAAGCAAGCATCAACTGTTAGTAAATATTTATTTATTTATTTCTTCATTTATTTTTTCATGTTTATGTTATTTTAAATTTTAATTATTATTTAAGAAAAAATACCCTATTTTCCAAAAGTATGTTTTATATTATCTTAACCATTTTATGTTCATCTTTAATTGTAAAATATTCAATTTATTAATACAAATAAGTTTCAGTATAAATTAAGTATAAAGATAATATAAAATAATAAAAAAATTAATAAACATTAAAAGAAAAAAGATTATCATTTAATTCTGTCAAAAGATCTACTAAAAAAACAAATTTTAGCTAGTTGAAGTATTTTTGATAAATTAAGTATATATAAGTTTTATAAATTAATAGCTAAAATTAAATGCTAAAATTTTATAATATTTTAAAGCTATTATATTCATTTAATTGATATATTATTTTAACAGTTCGGTATAATTTAGATTTTATAATTTTTAAATTGTACAAATATATTTATATATCTCCTTATATAACATATATATATATTTAAAATAGTATATAAATTATTCAACATTGATATATATATATAATAAAATTCTAAAAAATAAATAAATTAAATATAAAAAATATTAAATATCCAAATAATCAAATTTCCAGTGCTTTTATTTTTTATCTTACTTAATTATACTAGAATTTAGATAGTTTAGAAGATTTATAATCTAAATTTAGAAATATAAGTAATTTTATTATAGATAATTTATTAAAATAATAAAGAAAAATATCATATACATTTATATTTAAAAAAAGAATATAAATTTAAATTTACCTGCTATAAGACTAATTTTAGAAGTAAGT
Source organism: Pseudocohnilembus persalinus (assembly GCA_001447515.1). Taxonomy (NCBI): domain Eukaryota; phylum Ciliophora; class Oligohymenophorea; order Philasterida; family Pseudocohnilembidae; genus Pseudocohnilembus; species Pseudocohnilembus persalinus. The sequence continues at coordinate 114,391 of LDAU01000019.1, forward strand.
GCAAACTATTAATATTCTTCGTAATTTTAGCTAAACATATTACAATACTAATAAAGTGTAGAAAATAGATCTAGTAGAGTGATTTAATCTGATAAATTATTGTCTAAAACATCATTTAAATTATCAACCGTCTAAAAATTTTATTTAATCAAATATAAAAATTGAATATATATATATAATAATATATTACTTTTAATTTTATTCTTAGTATATGATTCATTTCCCTTATAGACATCCTTAATATTTCTTTAAATTAAATATAAAATTCCTTGTTTTCTTCCAAATTTTATTCGAATAAACACTAGTTTTAAATTGATGTACCTTAATTAAAATCTTCATTTAATTTTAAATTGTCAGAGCAACTTTTAAAACTTCTAAAATAAAAAAACGAATAAAATATATGTTTTATATAAATAAGGTATAAATATTTATAATTAATATATACATATAGATTCTAAAAAAAAAATATACATTAGAATATTATTTTTAATTACTTATTATATTTTGTATAATACTCTTGAATAACATCTTTAAATTTCTTATAACTTTCACTGGCTAAATAGTTTTCAAAATTGTCCAATTTATAATGATTAACTGCAAATTTCTCTTGATTATAACAAATATTATTAATATTGTTACTATCTTAGTTTTTATTATTTGAAAAATTCATATTTTTATTGCTTAAAAAGCTAGTATTGTTCATATTATTATTAATTTCACTATTACTTGCATTTTGGTTTTCTTAATTTTATTACCTTTATTACGGTTTCAAAGGGTAAGTTAATTCAATCATTTTATTCATTTTTATCATAATATTTTTGAGAAGTAAAAATATAAGTTTATCTCTTGTATTTACGCTTAACAATGGAACATTTTCGTGACTTTATTTTGCCAGTCTAAATAAAAATCTGCAGTAATTAATTTATGATAAAATTATAAAGTCATTATTGTTTTATTCGTTTTGTAACTATTAATGAGACTATTATTATGATAATTTAGGTAAATTTTATTGCTTTTATGAAAATTATTATTATTACTATACTTATATTTGTTATTTTTGTTATTTTTATAAATTTTAATTTTACTAGTATTATTGATGTTATTATTACTAATTTTCTTTATAAAAATTGCTATTAAACGAATTGCTAGCTCTGGATTAAGGTAAATTAGCATTTTATATAGATAATATATTAGGCTAAAAATAAAAAATATATATATTTAATATATCCAAGTAAAATATAATATATAATATTCTTACCTAATTTTCTTGCTACTACTTCTTACCTGAATATATTTATCTAGAATTTTATTCATTAATAATAATTTTCTAATCCTATTTTTGATTTGAACTATTTAATTAAATATTTATTCTCTCTGAATTCATAGATTATTCATTTTTCTCCTCCTATAAATTTTTCGAGGGGATGCTATTTTCCCTTTACCTTCCATTCTATAAAGATTTTATATATATTTAATAAAATGAAAAATATAATTTAAACTAAAAATAAAATATTTTAAATATATATTATAATTACTCTATATTCATATTCACCCTAATTAGATTTAAACTATAACTATTGTTATGATTTTTATTTTTGAATTGAATTTTATTTTTGAATTTATATTTAGTTCTCTTATTTTTATTATTATTAACTTTAAGTTTACTATTATTTATTTAATACACTATTTTATTTTTCTTTAACATATTCTAGAATACCACTATCTAGCATCTTTTGTAATTCAATCGCTTCAGTAATCCAAGAAGATTCAAGTTAAATTTTATCATTTTCTAAAAAATATATTAAATTCTATATAAATAAATAATGATTAATTTTTCTAATAAAAAATTAATAAATAAAAAAAAATATACTTTGATTCTATAAAAATTAAGTGATTTTTATTTCTTCGCCATTATCATTCTACATATTGATGTGCTTTTAATTGTACGAATATTATTCACCACTATTTAGTAACTCTTATTAATTTTAATTATTTTTATTATTAGGGCTTTTTTACTATGATAATTGTTATTATTAATTTAAATTTAAAATTTTACGTATATTGTTTTTTTAACTGTAATTATATTCTAATTATTATTGTTAGCCTTAGGGAACAGCATGTGCTGACTACTACATATGTTATAAATTCAAGTTTTATTAACTTTTATTATTTCCACTATTAATTAAAGAACTTAATTTATTTTTATTGCTTTATAAATCTTGTCCATGAAAAGATATGCTTTTTTTATTTTTCTACCTATTTTATAAACTATCTTATATTTCTCTTTCAACTTTTTTGAGCAATGGGTGATCCAACATTTCTTCAGGGGCTATTCTTTAATCTTCATTAACAGTCATGCATCTTTATTTTTATTTAAATTTAAAAAAAAATCAAAATAATTTAAATTAATATAAATTTTAAATATCCTCAAAAACAACTAATTAAATTATATATATTTAAAAATTACCTTTTTATAAATTATTTTGATTCTTCACTAATTAACACATTTTTTGGAAATTTAACTGGAATGTTTTCAGCATAAAATAATAACTTTTCTTCTGTTGGAGCATTATAAGGGGTGTTTCCTGTTAAAAGCTCATAGTATAACGCACCTATAGACCATACGTCACTTTTAAAACTGTATCTATTATTTCTTAAAGCTTAAGGAGCCATATAATTAGGACTTCCAACATTATAAAAAATCTAAAAATATTTAATATATAATTATTAAATTTTATTATAAAATATCAAAATATATTATCTTATTTTTTTTTTTATCAAAATTTTTATTACTTTAAATGGAGGACTATCTATAAATTCTGAAAATCCGAAATCTGCAATTTTCGCTGTCTCATCTTTCAACATTATATTTGCTGGTTTAAGATCTCTGTGAACTACTCTTTTTTTTACTAATTCCTAAATTAATTAAAATTCAATAATTACTTTTAATTTATAATTTTCAATTTTTACTTAAAAACCTATAACAATTTATCTCAAATACTTTGCCGCTATATTTTCAGGTATTTTTGTCTTCATTCTTATTTATTTATCCAAATCACCATTGTTACAGAATTCCATTATTATATAGGTATTATTACTAGTTTAGTAGATATTTTTTACATTTACTATATATGGACTTTCAATCTTTTATAAAACTTGAAGTTCTGTATCTAACAAATATTTATGGACCTCATTTTATATTTTTTTTGTTTCTATAACCTATAAAATAAATTAAATTATAACGGTAAAAAAATTTTACAAGTTTAAATAATTTAGCAATCATTAAAAAAATAACATTATTCCTAAAATTATAACTAGATAAATAAATTAATAATATATAATAATTACTTTTATTGCTACAGTTTCTGAAGTGTTGACATTTTTACCTAAATAAACATTAGATGAAAATCCACTTCCAATCACATCTTATAAGGAAAATGAATAATTTCCTATATATTTATATGGTACCAAATTATTTTAAGAATTTTATTAAATATTCTAATTATTATTATTAATTTCATTGCCTTTATTATTTACATTACTATCTTACATTTATTTATTTTTTTCGTTATCATTTTTTATTTCTTATTCATCATTATCTTCTAATTAAATATTTCCATTTTCTTCTAATTCTTAAGTTAATTAATTTTGTTCAAAATTTAAATCTAGATCAAATTAATTTTAGGGGGATTCGCTGCTCATTTATAGTCAAATAAATTTTAGGTATTATCCGATTTATTATTTATTTGTAATAGATATTTATAAATGTTGGTAATACTACCTTTTGATTTTTATTTTATTAATTATATTAAAAGTTTATTTTAGAATTTATTTTATAACAATTTTAAGTTTATTTATTCAACTATATTTTAATATAAATAATAAAATTTAATCTTAATTAATTTTTAATATACTTAACAAATTATTTTCTTTTTTAAACAATTATGCTAATTTGTTAAAATTGAATTCGTATTTAATATTTTAATATAAGTAAATTTTAAAAGATATAAGTTGTTTAAATTATATTTTTCATTTTTTTTTAAAATTATTTTTTAAAAGAATTAATATTTTTGATCCATTTACTTTTTTTAATAATATAATTTAAAAAATATATAATTTTACAATTAATTATATTTATCATAATTTATACTTAAATTTAATATTTTAACTAGCAAGCTTTTATAATTTATAGAATAAAAATTATAATTCAAAATACCAAATTTATACGGCTCATAGTTCATTTATGTCTTTAAATTTAACTTGGATATATAATGATAAATTTTATATATTATTTTTAAAATAATTTTTATATTTTTCAATTTAAAGAATAGTGATAGATAAACTTCATAAAAATAAAACTGGGCCAGGAAACACCATTTTAAAAAAACAAGTTAACAGTTGAAATTCTCCAATAAATTATAGATTAAATTCAATTTTTTATAATAATTATATCATATATAATTATAATTATGTTCATTTTATTAAAATTAGATCCAAATTAATTCAATTTTTCTTTTTCATAAAACTTGAAGATCGGATATATTTTTACTTTCTTTATTATTATAATTCATATTATGTATCCATAATTTTCCTTTTTTCATTTATTTTCTTTAATATAATAAATATGAAAATAATAAAAAACCAATACAAAACTCTTTTATTCCTTATTTTTTCACTTGCAAATTTTTGCAAAAATACACTCTTTTCTTCATCCATTAAAATGTGTTTATTTTAATAATCATAAAATTCTACTTATTATTTAATTTCATCATATGAAATTATATCAATAAAATAAATTTATATGATATATAGAAATAATGTTATAATTAACCCACACACAGCTAAAAATATTGTAATTTTATTATTTTTTGTATAATTTTATAAATATTTCAAATATATTTTTCCTTTATGTTTAGTTTAATTTTTTAAACATTAAAATTTGGGTTAAAGTCCTTAAATAAATTAATTTTTTTTTTAATTTATACTATTTAAACTATAATTTAAGCATTTTTTAAATTTTTAAAGTGGCGATTTTTCTGTTTTTCTATATACACTCTATGAATTATCTTTCTTAATATTATTAATATCATCGTCATTTTTCATTTTTAAAATATCATAATTTTTATCATCATAAAAATTTTTACTTTATAAATAATAATTATCATTAATAGTTTAAGCCTATATTAATTTTTTTTAACTAATTTCTGTATATTCACAAATTTCTTTTAAATCACTAATTATTTCTTCTTTGATTTATTTTTCACTTAATTAATTCTCATCACTTATATTACTATTAAAGGTTATTTAATATTTAAAAATTTTTAAAATATTTAAAATAATACTTTGATTCGCCGGTTTGTATTTCGTCCAACTGATGATCATTTTAAAGTTTTTATATTTTAAATATTCTCGTATTATCCTGTTATTTGTTAACCTCGTAAATCAGCTCATCCTTTTAATTGGACTAAATATTTTTATTTTTAAGCAGTTCAAAGAATAAGTATTCATAATCATCAATTGATAATTTAATAATATATTTAGTTTTCTAAATTGCATGAACTTTTCCAAATAATTTTTATATAATAACATCACCAAAAATACATAAGGATGCTCTAAAAATAGGAAATTTATTAAAATAATTTACGAAATTCATTAATTTTTCCTAATTTTGTAAGATTTAACTATCCTCTAATATTAATTCTTCTACATTATTTTTATAATTTAATAAATAAACAATAAATTAAGGAAAATTTTATATCAAATCGCTATATTATAAAGAATTCTTATTTTAAATTTCTTGTTATTCTGTGCTTTTATATTTAAATTCGATTAAATCTTTTATTAATCTATTTTAATACTCTTTGCTAAAAATTTCTAGAGCCTCCATTATATCAACATTTTTATTTTATGTTTAAATTTAATAGTATATATAAATAAATCCAAAATATTAAAAAAAGCCATCATTTAATTTGTATTTATATTATTAATTGTTCATTATTTCTTCTATATTAAATAAAATTGCCCCATCATTTTAAAATGTTATATATTAGGATTCTGCTTACAACCTTTCGCTTTCAAAAATTTAAAATATAATAATTTATATAAGTTTATTATATAATTTTAATTTTAATTTTACACTAAAAAAAACTATTCCTCTATAGGGCTTATTTGTCTATTTGTAATTTCTTATTTATCATTTTCGATATTTTAATCTATTTCTTAACTGCAAAAACTTAAATTTAAATCATTGTTAAATTATACCAAACTATCAATATCTTAATTTATATAATAGATTGTACTAATTAATAATTTTTATTATTATTATTGATATTTATTCAATTTTTATTGATTCAATTAAATATTATCAATAAATTATGTTATAGATTTATTAAATTCCCCTAAAATATCTGTATTTTACTATTATTCGATTACATTCCTTTCTATTTATTATTGAATATTTCCACCTGACTACAAATTTTCCTGACATTGCTGTGTAATACATGACGATTATTAACATTATTACTTATTTTTATCACTTTAAATTTTATTTCCTAGGACATTATATGAATTTTAGTTGCTTTATTATAATATATATTAAATATCCTCGGTTTTTTTTTTTGATACACTTAATTCTAAACTTATTGGTACAATAGATAAAATAAATAAATATAAATAAGAATCTAATCCTGTCAGAAAATTTTCAACTAATTCTAAATTTTCAACTTATCCAAAAATTTAATTTTAAATATAATATTTAATTAATTTTTAAAAATTTTCAAATGAGTTTTCATCTTCTAATTCCACTTCAAATTAAAATTTATTAAGCTTTTTCATAAATTATATATGAGTTTTTAAATTATCAATATAAAACTTTTCGTTTGTTATTTCATTTAACCACTAATCAATACTATCTTTCTTTTCTTACTATTCTAAAATATTACTTGCCTTATTTTGTTTAAATAATATTAAAATTTTGTAATTTATTACAGAAAATTAGAATTATAAAAAATAAAATAATTTAGCATTTTTTATTAATTTTTACCTCACTGATTTTAAAAGCCATAATTTATAGGCCTAAACTTTTAATTATGCTTTGCTAAACGCAAAACAAATAATCTTAGCGTTTTTCTTCTGTTATATTTACAAAATTTTATTAAATTTCATACAAATCAATTTTTTATTTATCAAATTAATTTAGAAAAATCATTTATTTATCATCTTGAATAATTTTTTCAAAATACTTACTTTTTATATAATCAATTTAAATATTCTTAATGTATGGTTATTATGGTTACAATTTTTAAAAATCCATGATTTTCAAATTTGCCTTTTTATTTTTAGTATTTATTTAGAATTAAAGTTATACTTTTTCTGATCTTAACTAAAAGTTTTTAATAATTTTTACGAATTTATAATAAATTGATTTTTTATTTGATTTTTAATCACAAAATTTATATAGTTAATTATTAGTACAGAATTTAATTCAAATTAAATTTTTATTTAGCTTATGTTGAAAATTATAATAAATTGCAAAATATTATAATTTTAACAGTAAATTATATTTTTAATAAAGTTTTTTAAAATAAATAGAAAAAATTTATTTAAATTAAAATAAACTTCACAAGTTGTCTATTTTTTTCATGATTATTTATTTTTAAAATAGTAGAAATTAGGATATTTTTTATTCTGTTTTTTAATATTAGAATATTTTATCCAATAAATCTCATAGGTTTATAAATAATTCTCAAAATTTATTGACTGTTAAACTTTATTTTCAATTTTATATTTTTATAAAAGGCTCTTATATAATTATATATATTATTTTAAAAATTAATAATTACAAAAAATTATTTTAAAATATCTTTATATATTTTCAATTTTTTTAATTATTTGTTTTTTGATTATTATTTACTATTTAAATTTTAATTCTAATCCAAATATATGGTTAAAATATTTGGTATTATAATAAAAAACATTTAAATAAGAGTTTATTATTTTTCATACATTTGAATTTTATCTTGTTAAAGTTTACTAAAATATAAATAAGTAAAAACTCATAAACATAATTAATTATACATAATTATTTTATATTTTCAATAAATTTATACCATTTTTCCTTATATAAAAATCCAAAAAATATAAATAATATTTTATTTTATTGAATAAATTTATATTATATATATAAGATAGCCACATTATAACTTATTAATATTTATATATCACGCCATTATGTTTTATAAAAATATGGGTATTATTTAATAATAACGAAATAATATAATCATTTATAATTTTAAAGTTACCAAATATTATAATTGTATAGCTATAAAATTATAAAAGATTATTTTTATTTACTTATCGCTAATTAGAGGGTCACTATAATTGAAATTACAAAAACTGCGGCTTTTAATAGAAATTATAAAAATATTATATATAAAATTTCTCATAAGCAATTTTAAAATTTAAAATTAATTTTGGATATTTATTTTTCTACTTTTACCCATTAATTGATTTTATCATTAAATTATTGAATAATAATTCCGATTTTATTATTTTATTGAATAAAGTAAAAAAATCCAGTATTATTTTTTATTTTAATCAACATTTTATTAGTTCACTTATTGAAAGCTTTTTATAACAGCACATATACTATATAAAAACATTAAAACTATGATAGCTACTACTTGTTGAGAATAAATAAGTTCGACCAAATTATATGAGTTTTAAATTTTACTTTAAAATTTATATCCATTTTATTTATAAATATTAAATACTAATAAAAACAACCTCATATTATAATATTCATTTTTAAATTTAAATGTTAGTATTTTAAAATCAATATTAAAAATTTTTGATAATAAGAATCAACAACTTTCCAAAAAAAAAACTATTTAAAAAATTATATTAAAATAATTTAAGTTATCTATATTTAAAACTGATAATTATAATTATCACTTATTTAAATATAAAAGCATGCTAATATAATAAACTTTAGGGGAGTTTAAAAATTATTTAATAAAGTTTAATAAATTTTAAAGTAAAATATTTAATTTTAATTTTAATTTCATAAGATATATAATTTAATATCATGTGCATTCTAATATTTATGTTTAAGATTTTTTTATTAAAAGGTGTTTTAACCCATTTGATATTTAAGATACAATAACGATTGACTCATAAAAAATCCATGGTTAGAATTGATTTAATCCTAATTTAAAGTTAATGAAATTAAATTAACTTTTATTAAAACCAATTTTAAAAAAATTAGATTTTTAATATGAAAATTGGTAAAATAATTACAAATATATTTAAAGCAAATTTATTTTAAATAATCATTTAAAACATTTTTCTAATTTTACCTATAATAATTAAAAATATAAATAATAACTTATTAGAAAAACTTTTAAAATTTATTATAAAATATGGCTAATTTAGTTTAAAATTAAATAAAATAATAATACTTGTTATCTAAATTTATAGTATTTCTTATTTTTAATTTAGATATTTTGAAATATAATATAATCATTAAATATTACTTGAAAATACTGAGATGCTTTCAAAAACAACTCTAATAAATGTACAAATTTATTAAAAATATTTTACTATTACTTTTTTTTGATGTAATAATTAAATCAAATTAATTATATATTATAATATAAAAATTCATAATTTTTATTAATTAGTAACATCCAATTAAAATTGTAGATATTTAATTCTCCCAAATAATTTAGTATAGCAACATATAAAATACCCATCTATTCCATTTAAGACATTAAATTTAATTATAAAATTGAGAAAAAAAAAAGTAAATTAGGCTAACTATTATATAAATATTAATAAAAACAAATAAAAAAAAAAAGTAAAAAAAAAAAAAAAAAAAAAAAAGTGGATATATAAAATATAATATCAATTAATTCTATTAAAAATATTTAAATAAAAATACATCTAAATTTCAAATGAACCTAGAGGAAGAATCACATGCCCAAAGAATAATTTTGAAAAAATTAAAAAAAAATTATTTACGAAACATAATTACAGCTTACTTTCACTATTTTTAGGAAAAAGAGCAAGATGTAATTTCTTATTTTAATCAAACTTTTCCCGAAGAAGTATAATAAAAGTTTAAAATCAAAGAAATTTTTTATAAATACAGGCCTGATAAAATTAAAAATATCAATATAAAATCTGTTAAAAAAATATTTTTAAGCAATTCAGGTATTATCAGTAATTCAATTTCACTATTACAAGAATCGTCTAAATAATAATAAAAGAAATAAAAAAATAGTGGTCTTAACAAAAAAAATTAAATTAATTGTTATTAATAATAAAAAATAGACGAAAAATTTACTTCAAGTATAAAAAAATAGAAAATATTTTAATAAAATAATGAAAACTAATAATAGGAATTAAACTGTCAAAATATATTTAAATTTTCTATAAAAAAAGATACATCTAGAGAAATATATCCATTATCTTTTGATGCATATTAAACTTAAATATAATAAATAGATAATTATAAACATTTGAATAATTAAGAAGTTAAAAATTAACTAATTTTAGATAACATACCTACTAATATAACTTCTTCCACATCTTCTAATACATCTTAAAATTTTTCTTTTTCTACATAAACAAACGAACCTTTAAGACCAACTCCTATTAGGTTATAATAAAATTAAGAAATAAGAGATTAAATTAAAAAAAACATAAAATTATAAGAATAGCCATTTTTCGATGCATATTAATTTGCTAAATAATAATAATAATTTTTATAAAATTAATAAATTAGTTCTGATAAATTACCTGATTGTTAAAAATTATAATTAAAATAAAAGTTCTAAAAAAATGAAATTAATATATCTAATAATTAAAATTAAAAGGCTAAATCAGCCAACTATTAATAAATTTAACATATATTTGAATCTAGCCCAAGCGAACAAATTAACCACTTTTTAGATTCTTTTAAAAATTTCCCATGTCCAAGAAATCCTTAAATCTCAAAATAAGCTTAAGGTTTTAGAAATTAAAAAAAATAGAAAATATTATCTGAGAAAATTTTATCACATGACTAATAACTTATTGAAAATCATTCTTACTAATATAATTTTAATAATTAAAAAAATCACATTAAAATTGAAACTGAAAATTTTTAAAATAATAATTTATAACCTAATTTAATAAATCAAATTAATAATAATACTAAAAATAGTTAAGCATTGTACAAATTATAGACAGAATTTGTACAAGACAAACATAATTAATAAGACCCCTAATTAAATAATAATTTTATCATATCAAATTAATATTATCATACTTGTATTGAACTTAAAAAAAATTATATAGATTATGATAAATAAAAATAATAATCTTCATTCTGTCTTGAAAAAAATATTAATAATAATTCCATTTATTAAAAAATAAATATTGACTCAATTGAAGAGTAGTAATAATAACAATAATTAAGAAATATTGATATAGAAAAATAAATTTTAAGGGTGTTTTTAAAATTATTTTTGAGAACTAATTTTATTTAATTTTTTAATAATTAATCAAGAATAAAATCGAAAGAAAAAATGGTGAGATTCAGAAAACTATTTCTTGAATTACTTTTTGAATGATTTATTTAATATATATTATGTGTATATAGAGTCTACAATATAAATTTAATTGTTATTATAATAAAATATTAAAATATGTTTCATTATACTTAATACTATGTAAATTTTTGCTAATTTTATTTTCAATAATAAAAAATTATATTTATTTATATTTATAATTATTGGATATGCACAAAAATTTATTATTATTTATTTGATATTTTTTTGTAATTATTTTAAGTAAAAAAAATAAATTATTATGTTTATATATCAAAATTTATTTTCTCTAAATTTTATTGAAAATATTATTATAATTTATGTAGTATAGCCACAATAATTAAATTAAAAAAAATATTTCTGTTTAGCTTTTCTTCAATTAATCAATTTTCAAACTAATTATAATGAGTAAAAAAGTATTCTAAAGTAAGTTATTAAAGTTTCAAAATTTATAAAAATTATTTTTGCAAACAGCATGTGAATTAAAAAAATAATAATTATATTTTTCAATATGATTAAATAATTATTCTTAGTATAATAAACAAATGGAAATTTAAATTTATTTATTATATTAAATATTTAAATGTTTGATAAAAATATTAAAATGGTATTTTAAAAAATTAATACTAGAGAATAAACTTCATATTCTTGCCATTTTCTGATTTTTTTTTAATAAAAATAATGAGATCTCTCAATTTTGATATAATATATATTGTAAAAAAACTGTCTTCAAAATAAAAAAAATGTAATTTTTTCGATATAAATTTAGATAAAATAAAAATATTTATATTACATTGGTAGCTTTCATATCACTTTATTTTTGAACTTTTATTAGCTTATCTAAAAATAAGTCTATTACCCAATCTTTAAAAAGTAGATATGATTTATTCTAAATACTAAAAAATTCTATAAGATGTAAATACAATTAATGTAATCGTAAAAAGAAATTTTAAACAAAAAAGTAATATTAATTATCATTAGTATATATAATGTTAACATTTTATTGGTAAAATTTTTTAAAAATTTAAAAACTGATAAAGAGTCCAGCATAAAATATTTAGAAAATTGGTTAATTTGCATAATTAGTTTTCTTTTTTTTATCAGTAATTTTTATTTTTATTTTGTTTTTATCAAGATTAATTAATAAATTAGTAAAAATTTTTGATTAAAATATAAAAACAAAAAGTACAAAATATGTATATTATATTTATTTTTATTATTAAAAAATTTTAATCACAATAAAAGCTCATAAAAGTTTTAAAAATTTTTATCGAAATTGAAATTATATCAATTAATAATATATTAGTTGTGATAATTATTAAAAATTTATGATAATATTAATTCCGACCACTTATCCATTAATTTAAATTTTTATAATTATCAGAAATTTATTTCAAATGTCTATTTTGTTCAAGCAACATTTTAAAAATATAAAAACAATATAGATTTTCTTAATTATTTATTTTAGTATTTACAACTAAAAATAACGAAAATATACTAATAATATATCCAAAATTAAATATTAAACTTTATAAAGATAGATAAAAAAAAAGCTAAATTTATTATACAAATATAAATTATAATTATTTTAACTTTTTAAATCGAAAGATTTCTAAATATTTTATTGCTTATTAGGAAATAAATTATTTAAATGATTAAAGCTACAGATATAAAATATTTAATTTTAAAATATGGTATCTTCACAATAAAATAAATTATTAGCCTTTTTTAAAAGTATATTAATTTTTTTATATATAAAAAAAATGCTAATATACATAATAATAAATTTTTATTAGAAAGTAAACATAGATAATATAAAACAAATATTAAAATTAAAAAAATCAATTTTTCAATTAAATAACCCATCACCTCCTGTATTTTTTATCCCTGCCTCTAGAAATAGATCTGCTTCTAGAATTTCTTTCGTATTTTCTGCTTTTTTTTTCTTTTTTTTCTTTTTTTTTAGAATCAGATCTTCTTTTTTTATCATTTCTATTATCGTGCTTTTTTTCTTTTCTATGTTAAGAACTTCTTGATCTTGATCTTGATCTAGATCTTCTTTTTTTCTATTTTTACCTTTTTTCTGATGAATTAGATCTAGATCTTACTTTTTATTCTTCTTCTTTTTTTCTTTCATCTTTAGAATCACTACTATAAGAACTACTTTTTCTTCTATATTTCTTCCTATTAGAATCATCTCTTCTTCTGCCTTCATCATTTTTAAAAACGTAATTATATTTTCCCCTTCTATCAGTATATTTATCTTTCAAAACTATTTTTTCTTAAGGATCTTCTTAGTTTTATTACCCCTTTGCCTTTTTATAAGCCTCTTCCTTTTATCTCTCTTGATTTCTTTTTTTATATTTTGTCCACAATTTTTCTACACTTTAGCAAAAATTAACATGTATTCTTCTTTCATCAATTAAAACATTGTCCATTTTAAAAAAAGCTTCTTGACAAGCTGACTCAGTTTCAAACTCTATAAAAGCATATTGTAACGATTGTCCTTGATTTAAAAAGTAATATTAATTATAGTAAAGTAAATTTTTATTAACATATATAAATAAATTAGTATATCAATCCAATTAGTAAAATTGAAATTGAAAACATAATATATTACAAAAATATAAAATAATTTTATAAATTGGATACCATTCTAGAATGTTTATTATAAATATCTAATTTAAAAAACTATAAAATGTTTTCTGTTTTACAATATTAAAATAAAAAATTAAAATACTTTGGATCCAAAAAATATCTTAATAATCAATAAAAATCTTATAAATTTTATAAAAAAGTACGATTTTTATCAAATGAAACAGATGGTAGTTATATTATTAAATTAAATGTTTAAATAAAAATTTAATTAGTTATACTAAATAATTTTTACAATTTTTTTCCCATTATTATTTCAATAATTATAAAATTAATATTATTCATCAATTTAATCTTAATATAAAAAATGTTTTAAGTCCAAAAATATACCACACTTTTTTATAGACAAAATCATTAAATAAAAATCCGCACCTCTTTTACATCTATATATAATATAAAAAATTTACTATTTAATCTTTAAATGATCATTATTTAATAACATAGTTTAAACTATCATATCTAATTAATTATATTTAATTATCATGATTATTTTAATACTGCTTGGCTGATAAGCAACAAATTAGGGGTATAAATTCAATAATTATATTTAATTTTTTTACAATAATTTTATTTTATAATGCAAATATTTTTTATAGTTCATATAAATTTTGGCTTTTTTTATAAAAAGAAAAAATTTTTAATCTATTTTATTAAATGTACTAACTTTCTAAAATTTTATATGTTTAATTTTAATAAAATAAATATTGTGTAATTAAAAACAAACACAAGTTATATATAAAAATATTTTTTATTCAATTTAGGCATACATAAGATATATTATTATTATACCATTAAATTTTTATAAAAATTTATTAAAATATATTTGATTTTAATTTATAAAAAATAAAAATTATGATAATATTCTATTTAAATGTGTAAAAATAATATTTGAATAGAATATTTTATTTAAATAATTTAATTTCCCAAATATAAGTAAAAATTAAATATTTAAAATTTAATCGGTCTTTCCATTTTAAATCCTATATTATCTATTTTTATATTATGAAAATTAATTTATTTTACTACTTTTAGATACGTGATTATTTAGTAAATATAAATGTCCATTTTTTAAAATAAAACAATCTACCAATATAAGTGAATATTTTTTAACATTTTAATATTTAAATGTAAATTCATTGATAAACCCTCTTTTTATATATATAATTTAAAAGTAAAGGTATTGATATTTATAGAAATATCGTTTCATTCCTATTTCTTTAAATAGAAATACTTTTATGTAACAATAAAAAAAAATTTTAGCAATAAATTAATCTTATATTTTAATTTAATTTGATAGTACATTATAATTTATTTAAATAAACCTATGTCATTATATTAAATGCATAACTACTTTTGCTATTTATAGCCCTTTATTATTTAAGTTATGATTTTAACAAAAATAAAAATAGATACATTTTTAATATAATCGCTTGTAATCATTTGTTAAAAAATTGAAAAGGTATATGAGTATATCAAAAAAAGATTTCATTAATTATCATTATTTTTTAAAATTCTAAATTATGATGGTAAATTATTATATATCAAAATTTATAAATTAATTATATTATTTTCAAAACTATATTTAGTAAAGGAGTATGATTACTTAATAAAAAAAAAATTAACTTAAAAATTAAAAAATGCAAACATTTTAAACTAAGTTTCGAAAAAATTACAAATTTAATAAGAATAATAAATTAGATGGATATTTATTTGAGTGGAATAATCAAACGTGTAGATAATTTAATTATTTGAATTTTACTCAAAGTTTGAAAAAATAATAAAAATGATGGTCTTAATATTAATTAGTATATCAAAAAAATATGATTTTATATTAAATATTATAATTCAAGCTCTTAAATATATATTATATATACTGATAATTAAAATTTTGTTAATTTACCAGTTTTCCAATCTCTGACAACCTCGCACTTTTTTATAGATCCAAATCTTGAAAAAATTAATTCCAAGTCAGATTCTTAAGTTGCCTAAAAATTATAATTTATTTAAGTAAAAATAATAAATATGTACAAAAACTCATAAATTATATATATATAAATTAGACTGTAATAAAAATAAGAATTCAAATAGAAATTATTCAAAAATCGCAAAAAATAATAGAATAAATAATTATTCGCAAAAAAAGCCCAAAAAGATTTTAAAAATAAAATTTTAAATTTAAAAATTAAGATATTAAAAATAAAAAATTCTAATATCATAAATTAATAAAATTAAAAAATATTAAAAATTAATAAAAATAAAATTTATTAATAATTTAAAAAATTAAAATCATTAATAAACTAAAAATTTTAAAAATTAAAAACACTATAAACACTAATAAACTAAAAAACTATCCTACCTAATTAAGCTTACACACAAACAAAATATTATCCGGCGGCTTCTAATCCGCATCTGCAATATCCCCCAAAATCTCCAAATTAATGGCCTAAGTAGTCGCCCTATACTTTTTCGTTTCCTTTTCAATTTCCAAGTCGTCCATGCCCTCATAATTAACCAAAGCATCTCTTTCCCAAAACTCAAGTCTTCCATTATCATCTACCTTAACTTCTTCTGGACTTTCTTCGGGCTCATTCAGTTATTCAGGGTCTTCAAAAGGGTCTTCCAAAACCATAGTGTGCTTTATTCTTATGTTATAGTAGGGCCGATTGTCTTTGGTGTCTACGTATTGTTCGCTTATTTCGTTGAGTGTTTCTTCGCTGTCTTCGAGCACTACTTGTCCGAAAATTGTGTGCTTGCCGTCTAGTTAAGGTAAAGGACGGTTTGTTAAGGTGATGAAAAAATTTGCCTGGTTTTTGTTGGGACCTAGGTTGGAGGTCCCGATTAGACCTGTTTTGTTGTATTTTAAATCTGGGTATATTTCGTCGGGGAAGTATTTCTTGTCGGGGCCTAGTTTAATTTAAAAGTTATAAAAAATGAGAAATGAAAAAAGAAAAAAAAAATATTTTATAGTTTGTTTAATTTTTAAGTTAGAGAGTGAGAGAATGTGAAATTTTTAATTTATTTAGTTTTAAATTGGGAAATTTATATGAAATTTTTAGAAAAGATCAATATAAAAAAGAAATAAAATATTATTAATTTTATAAATTATAATTTTAATATTATATATCATTTACATTATATTATAAATAATATTTTTATTTTATATTTCTAAACCTAAAACGATTTATTTCATAACAAATATAAATTTTATCAAATAAGAAAAACTACCTTATTAAAATAAATAATAAAAATATAAAAACAGAATTATAAATAGAGCCCTTTTCAATAAGAAACTCTAAAAATTACTAAAAATTTAAAACAATACAAATTTTTTTATATATTGAGCATGAAAAAGATTTATTTATTACGAATATAAAAACTATTCAATATATTTAATTATTAACAATATTATTTAAAATACTGTTTTATAATATAATAATATATTCTACAATTATTATTTTTATCTATTATTATTATGATTATATAGGTATATTATATTTACCTTCTAGTATTTCATATATTGATTTATTGGTTTATGCTTTAACTTCTGTTAAATAATCTTTTTCTATTGTATGGAATAAAGCATTATTGTATTACTTAATTTTACATAATTTTAAAAAGTTTTTTGACGCTATTGGACATTTTTCTGTGAATAAATCTACTGTAATATCACCTAATGATGTTTCTATTAAAACAGACATTTTTAATCTTTTATTTTTATTTTTTAGTGAAAAATTTTTCTAGCTTAAAATTATTATTTGAATTATAAAATTAAATTTTTTAGGAAAAAATACTAGATTAATTATTTTAAGAAGCTTTTAAAATAATTATATAAAAAAATTTATAAGAAAATATAAACATTAACATATAAAAATATTAAATATAATGATATAAATTAATTAACTAATTATTTCAGTTTTTCAATACTGAATTTATAAATATAATGTTTATTACAATCTTCATCATTGTATATGTAAATTTTATCTCTTTAAAATTTCGAAAGCTCATTATTTTTACTTATCTTCCCACCATTCATTATTTAAAGATGTATAAACTTTTTCTAAATTATGACTTATTATTTTATTGAATTTTAAATTTTCTTCTTCTTCCACCTCATCAATATCTTCAATTCCTAATTAATCAAATCCCTAAATTTATCTTTCATTTTATTTTTGCTGACTAATTAATTAAATTTTCTCTGCATTTCTTTCAGCCTCTTTTTAACTAAATTTAATTTCGTTGCAAATATCTTATTTATTAAATACTTAAATTCCCTAATTACATTTATAAACCATATTGTATATCATTTAACTTCCTATATAATAAAATTAAAAATGTAAAAATATAAATAATTATTTTTTATATATTCTTATTATAATTCTTATAATATCATTAAAAAATACTATAATTTTTTATAGATATATAAAAAACATATATAAATATTTACCTAATGCTCTAAGTTCTAATGAATAATCTTAGTTTGTGATAAGACTCATAGCCAATGGAGGAATTTTCGTACTATTATAAAATTAAGGTCTAACTTCGCTAACTAAGGAACAATTTGCCAATAATAAAATCAGTTATTTGCTTAATTAACTTTAAATACCATCTTCTTCCAGTATTTAAATATAGGTGTTAAATGTTTGTCTATCATTCTAATTTTATAAAATTTCATTAATTAATAAATTATAAATAACAAAAATCAAAAAAAAAAATTCAAAAAATTCTAATTTTTTTAAATTTACTAGCAATTTCTAAGGAGAATCTGGGTAAAAACTGAGAGAAACAAAAAGGTAAACTAAATTTTTGGCATAAAAATTATTGACGTTCCAAGTTTGTTTAACATTCCAAACTAATTAATTATTAAATTTTAATTTTAATGAATAATTAAAAAAAATTTCTAAATATTATTCAAATTTTAAATAATTTTAAAAAATTTTTTACTAGAATAGAATTTTTAAATACACTATTATAAAAAGCCTGTCCTAAAATATACTTATCTTAATTCTTTATGAGAACCTAAAGATGCTAGAATTTTTATACTCCAAGCAAAATTTTTTTTATGAATTGATTCAAATTTTTAAACTTAATTTGTCAAATCTGTTAAAATTTTATGCTCAACTAATTTCAAACATAAATTCTTAGACAAAGAAGTATTAGACGAAAAATTACATAATAATTTTGCATAATCATCAATTATTTCCTCATTTTTAAAAGCAAATTACTAAATTTTTAAAATTGTCTCATAAATTAAACTGTTGCTATTCAAGTATCCTTAATTATAAAATTAAGTTTTATTAATATATTATTTTATTTTTAATTATAAAATTAATAAATTAAATTTTATATATATACCTATTAATTTTTCATTGTTTAAATCTTCAGAATCTGAATACAAAGTTTCTACTTATTTTTCATACTAAGGGTCAGCAAAAAGACATTTCAACACTCTTATATAATAAACTAAATCTTCTTAATTTATGGGCCTTTAACCAAAAACTCCTGTTCTACTAGCTATTGTATTTCCCATAACTTTAGTTTCTTGAAATAAATTTAAAATAAATAATTTAAACATATAAGGTAAGTTTTATTTTTCCAATAATTATAATAAAATTTAGAAATTTAAAAGATGAAAAGTAATTTTTTATTACATTTTTTTGGCTATGTTTTGGTAAAAGCAACATTTTTATTATCCTCAACAATAAAAAAGTCAATTACTCCCATTATTTCAGTTAAAAATTCCTTCATGAACCCACTTAAAACAAATGCTTATTTTATTTATATGTTACTAACCAATAAAGCGGCCAAAATTTATAAAACTTAATTTCTTTTTAAAGAAAACTCTGTAAAACTATCTTTTTTAGCTATAAATCTTTAATTAACTTCCTTATATAGTTCATGAGTTTATTCGACTTTATGATAAAAAAATTTTTATTATATAAATTTATTATATATTTTATTATATAAATTTAAATATATATTATATTATATAAATTTATAATATATATTTTATTATATAAATTTAAATTTTATATTTGATTATATAAATTGATATTACATATTTTATTATATAAATTTAAATTATATATTTTTTTTATATAAATTTAATTTATATGCTTTATAATATAAGTTTATTTTAATGCTTTATTTATTTTAAAAGGCGAATAATAAATATAAATTTATATATTAAATAATAATAATTATATATAAAAATTACATAAAATTTAAGCCACTGTTTTATTAGTTTCTGGAACTGAAATTTCCAGTAACTAATGTCCTTTAATCCATCCTCCTAATAAGGGTGCCAAAAAAGCCAGACATTGGAATTTTAATTTTTAATTTTAAGTTTAATTTAAAATTTAAGAAAGTGAGAAAAAAACGTTGATTGAATGTTAGTTCGATAAAATTGAATTCATGGATAATTTTTTATCAATATTTTTAACTAATCTTAAATTTTAACTCTAATTCATACTTAAATTATTTCCTATCGAATTTTAATACGAATTTTTTTACTTATTATGCTATTCTATTAGCTTTACATTCCTTTCTTCTAATTTTTTATTTATTTAAAATATAGTTACATCTTCATTTTTTATCATGCAACAGTGTAAAAACTATATTAAACTATTAGCTCCATGATCCAATACCTTCAAAGACTCAAAACTATCTAAATTTTTAATTTTTTAAAATAATTTAATTTATTAATAAAATTATTTAAAAAAAAAATATTAAATTATTTTTACTTTTAAATTAATAATCTTCGTATAATAATGAAATTTTTTATATCCATACGAGTGTATTCCCCATAATATCAGTGCAATTTAGTAGATAGTTTAGAATTTAGGTATCTTAACAAAAAGTAAACACAAGTAATTATGAAATATTAGCCAAACTTAAAATTACATCTTTTTAATTTTGACTTTATATATTTTCAAAAAATTTAGGTTCCAAAACTTACGCAACGTACTCCCACATTTCCAATTGCGAAATAACTGCTACACTTTGTGTAAAATCCAAAGCACATAATTGTTTTATAGTTTCTAAATTCAAATTTTAATTTAATAATTAATTTAATTAATTTTTCTTTATAAAAAATATTTACGAGCTATAGTTGCATAAAAAATGGGAGGAGCATTTTCCTTGTTTAATAAATTTTTAACATGGTTTAAGAAATTTCTATTTTTTATAGAATTCAAAATTGTTTATTTATCCAACTTTTCAGAATTAACTCCAAATTACTCATTTTATTAACTTTTATTTTCCAAAGAATCATCATCAAAAACTTCTTCTTCTTATTCATAAATTTCCAATACCTTACCCAAAAATCTCAAAGCAAGTATAACAACTCCTATTATTAAATATATATTATTTTTTTATTAAATACAAACTTTTTAAAAAAATATTATAATAATTATTATTATTATTTTTAAAAGAAATTTAATTAAAATTAGTTATTTAATTAATTACCATAACTTTCATTAGCAGAAAAAATGACAGATAAACAAGTGTCAATCAAACTTTTGTACACACTAACAACTCTAACTTCTGCTAAATTTATTAATATATTCCAAATTAGCATTCTAACTTCTATTTCTCTGTCCTCAGTATACTTAATCACCCACCCTAAACTGGCATTATTAAGTAAAATCTATTTATTTTAATTATTTAATTAATTAAAATTTTCGCTATTTGCTTAACTGTGATTTAACAAAGAATTTTAATTTTAATTTAAACTTTAATTATTATAACTTTAATTAACTAAGGCTTAAGCGCCCTCAACAACAACGTGCATGGAATATAAATTTGAGTATTTGAGCATAAATTTTAACAAATTTTTTAATTTTTATTTATGCATAAAGTCTAAATTTGGCCTGTAAATTACTAAATATTCGGCTACAGATTTTTGTAAAAACTCCAAATTTAAATTTCCAACTATTTCGGCTCTTTCCATTAAAACGCTACTAAATCTTATTATAACATCATTATATATTTCATTATTAGGAAACTGTTAAAAAATCTTATATAAGACGTCTATAAACTATTATTTTAACACTTTTCTTTATAAAATAGTTTTTATCTAAAGGTTTTCAGTTTTATACATAAATTATATTATATTTGTTAAAGTTTCTATGATATTTATTATGGTATCTATTCTTTCTCGAGCAAATTAAACTGGCATTTCTTATAAATATGAAATTTATTAACTACACACATATTCTGTTATATTTTGAATTAACTATTTCAAATTTAAATTTAAATCCATGTCTTCATTATCAGTTCTTTTTAAAATGGTAGCAAAATATTCGGATGATAAATTCATCATTTTTTAAGCAGCTTTTAAAAAAATAAAATAAAAAATAAATATAATTATTACATATTAAAAATATTGATATGATTTGCTTTATTTTTAGAATCACATAATATAAAAATTTTTTCACCTTTTTAGTTCTGTCCATAAATAACTTGTAGATTATGAGTATTAGCACCCATTAACTTTTAAAATATATTTGATATTTCTTTAACAAAAAAAGGTTCTATAAATTCATCATGACTCATATATGCGTTAAACCAGTTTTATAAACATTAATATAATGAATTAATATCTATACTTTATTCAATTTTTTAATTTAATGAATTTATTAATTATTTTTACAAAGCAAAAACAATACTTTAATTTAGCTCTTCTTCGCTGTCTACAACCAAAAATTTATCAACATAAAAACTTTACATGTCACTTAATGGGTATAATTTCCACACTTTTTCTTAAATTTTAGACTTAAAAATTGGATTAACTAAAAAATGGTAACTTTTTTCAAGCAATTAATGAGAAACATATTAGATTTAGTATTCTTATTAACTATTTTAATTTAATTACTAATTTTATTATTATTAAATTTCTAAGTTATTGTAGATAAAATTAAAATTGAAATGTAAAACTTGTAAAAACTTCATTGTGTGGTATTTAAGAGCAGTGTTTTTATAATTAATTAAAATATTTAAAAGCACTTGTGTAAACAACTTCAAATTTTTTGGCAAAAAGCTGTTAAAATAAAGATTTTTAATTTCTTAATAAGGAAAATTCTTATGATGTATAAACACAATATTCAAAAATTATAGCACATTCCCAATATACTGTTACTAAACTTTATTTTCGGAATTTAATTTTAATTCTTAGACCTTATAAAAAAATTAATTTAAAATTTACCAAAAATTAATTTTAAATTTTTTTAGTCTTATTTTAAATTTTAAAAATTTATTTTAGTTTACTTAATTTATGCAATAAGATATAATTTCAAGCAATAATTGTTTCATAGAATCATCAGATTTCTACATTTTTTAGTGCAAAACCATTTCTCCAATTTATTCTGCCGCTGATGACCTAATAGAATAATCCACAGTTTAATTCATCAAAACTTGGCTCAAATTTTAAAGATCTTGATAATTCAAAAAATTGACTTATCCTTTACTATTTTCTTACTAACTATAATCAAAATACTATAAAACTTTATTTTTATTATTATCCAAAAAATCTTCCAAAAAATCTATTTCCTAGGCTTTTCTTAACAACCTGTCATTAATTGTCTGCTAAGAAATTGTTTGCAAAATTAACTCCAAATTAAATCCTTCTTATTTATTTTGAGAAAAAACTGCTTCCTACACTTTTTCATTTGTTATAATTTTTGAAGAAAGTAACCTTTTTTACTTATCTTTAGAAAACAAATCTAAAATTGATAAACCAAACCAATTCCATTAATTTCTAAGAAATATAAATAAAATTATAAAAATTTATAGAAATATAATATATATTAATTTTTATACTTATAAAATATTTCAAATTACCTTTATTTCATTTAATCGCATATTAATTAAGCTTTTTATGATACTAAATTATTTTTACTTTCTATTAACTCTTAGTATATTGATAAAAATGTATAATATATTGAAAATCTAGGATTCAAATGAGAATATCTTTGTAAAATTTCCAAGTACAAATAATGGTAATTTTCATTATCTAAACATGATAAAGTAAATTAAGTGGCAAAATAGTTGTTAGATAATAGTAAAATTGCTAAAGGTTATCTTAAATAATTATTAGGATTCTAAACCATTTTTTTTAAACTTAAAGTTTTGTCAGAGTGCAAATTTTCGTACTTTATAAAAATAATATATCAACATATATTGATAAATTTTTATAAAATATATATTAAAAAATATATTTACGATTTGTTCCAAAATCTATAGTACTAATTTTTCGCTTGGACATTATAATGCTTATAATAATAAATTATTTGCTTGCAAAGAGATTTTTTATTATGATAAATCGTCAGGACTGTATAAATTCGTTTAAGCATATAAAGCTGTATCAACTAGAATTTTTGCAATATTTGGGGAATTTGAATATGGAAGTGCTTAAATAATTTCCTCTAAATCTTTAATAAACAATTCAAATTCAGCTAAACTTACAAACTATATTTCGCAACCAAATTAATTATCATTCTCAAAATTTTTCAACTTTTCTAATGCTCCCAAAAATTTACTAAACTATAATTAAATTTTAAATTAAGAATTAATTAATTCTTTTTAATAATAAATGCATAAATATTTTAATTTTATAATATCTTTTTTCTTACTTCTCGATCTTCCTCCAAAATTTTGGGATTAAAAAAAACTGCGTACCCAAAAAGACTTTTAATTTATTTCTAGCTTAATAAACATTTAGTTTTTGGGTTTAAAACCATTTTAAAGTAATTTTCTATTAAATGACTTGATTTTTCGCTTTCGTATTCATCTACATCTAAAACCATAAAAAATTCAACTGAAACTACAATTAATCTTGTATTACTCATATTACTATACAAAAATTCTTTTGAATCAAGTAACTTTTATTAAAGTAATAAAATTTATATATTATTTTATTAATTTAATGGATTAAATATATAGAGTATATATTAAAAGTAATTATTTTCAGATTATAAAAGTATATTATGAATTTACCTTAGAAAATCTTTTAACCATACCAATTACCAATTATTTAATAAGTTCGGGCTTTTTATTTTTCATAAATTACAAAAAATCAATTCCAACTTTCCACAATTAATAAATCAATCCTAAATTTTCGCTTTCTTCCATATATTAAAAACTGCTATTCAAAATTAACTCTACAATTTCATAAAAGCTTAGCTAGCCGCCCAAAGTAAACTAAGAAAAATAAATATTGTATAAAAATTATTATAATCTATATTTTATTTTAAGTAATACAAAATAATTTTTAATATAAATTTTTATAAAGTATAGTTTATTTTTTATTTTTATTTTTTATATGAACAATTTTAATTGAATTTTTTTCTATATAATATAAAATAAAAAAATAAAATTTTTACAGGTGCATCAAAAGCCTCGCTAACCTTTTTAACATTTAAAGATGGATAAGACCATTAAATATACTATTTATCGTCTCTTAAAAATTCTTAAGTGGCCTTTGACTCATTTAAATTTTTCATTTACTTTTAACTAAAATAATTTTAAAAAGTTTTTTTAATTTTTTCCAATATTTATATTTGCCCTTTCATAGCTAAAAATTGTAGTTCATAATCTTCTTTCTAAACAACTAAATCTTCAATAATATCAGGCTTCATTCTAAATATTTCTACTGGATAATCTTATATTATACTAGGTAAAATTTCTTTTAAAAGTTCTTTTTATTTCAATAAATCACCATATTTTAACTAGACACCTACGAATACAAATATTTATTTAACGAAAATTTTTATAAAAATATTTTTATTTAATATTTGAAAAATTTTATTTGAAATATCTTTTTTACCTATATCAAATAAAAATTTTTCATCATTATCTGAAAGTGTAATTTAAGGTAGATTCAAAAATTCTTCTCTTTATTCTTATTTTTAAGGCTTTTCTAAAATTCTAGGCTAATATTTTTTATAGGTAACATTTTTAATTTCACTAATATCTTATTAACTTTAATCCATTGTCAAATTAACTAAGTTTTAAATAATTAATTAAAATAAATATAAATAGTAATTATATATTCTAGAATATACTAAATTTTTCAACTAAAAAAATAAATAATATTTATATCTTTTACCTTTTTATTGAGCGGGTAAAGTTTTAATGAAATCATTATCGATATATTCTTTTTAAAAGTTTTAACCTTAGTTTTATTTTATATTACTAATATTTTAATTTTCTTATTACGAACCTATTTATGAAATATTATTAATGCTATAACTTTAATTTCCTATTTATTTTTCACTTAATTAGAAAGATTTTTCATTGGCAAATTATTATTAATTATTATTATTTTCTTTTTTATAAGAAGTTTATTTTTCGCAAACACTTTCTATATTGCTTAAATTATGAATTTTAGACTAACTAATATTTTCTTTATTTTGTGAAGATTAGGCTAAATTTTCCAAAATGTAATCAATCATTTATATAATTTCTTCTTCGTTTTTTAATGAACTCTTTTCTGCAGAATTAAGTTATTCTAATAAAAATTATTTAAACTCGCAAAAATATTCTACTCCTCCATAATGAATAAGCCTTTGTTATCCTTTTATATTCTGTTTAAAATAATTGAGTTTATTAAAAGGTTAAAAAATGTAAACATTTTTATTTATAAAATTTAAAAAATTTACTCTAGAAATTTCAAGAATAATTTGTATAACATGGGATAAACTATCACCTGTCGCATTTTATTATTTTTCATTAATCCAATTAATTAAAATCGCAGGAGCATCTCTAAAATTTCTGATGAATTCTTCAATATCAATTAATTTTGACTAAATTTTAGAATGTAGAGTTTTAATAGCTCTAAATTAAACTTCATTACTAGATTTACCTCCTTTTATAATAAAAATTTATTATAATTTTATAAAAAAATGCAAAATATTTTATCAAATTAGTATTATAAAATAATCAATCTAATTATAGTGTGTCATAATCCTAATTATTCCTTTATTAAATTTATTTACCTATTTTATTTAAATACTCTTTTACTTTTCCTAAATCCATTTTTTAATTTTAAAAGTATTTTTTTTCTTTTTTTTTTTAGAGCTGTTTTTAAATTTATTGCTAAAAAAAATTTTATTTTTATTTTTTTATTTTTGGTGATTTTATAGTTGTTATTAAATTAAAAATTCAATTAATTTCCATTAATTTAAAATAAATTTCAAAATTAAATAAAAACTACTAAAATTGAATTTGATTTATTACAAACTTTAATCTTTTTGAAAACACATTAAAATTACTTAGAATTTATATAAAATTCAAAATGATAAAGTTTATACCAAAAAAATATTTCAAGCACCTTTATATCATATGATATACCTTTGAAACATAGTTTATAATTCTAATTATAATAACTGAAAGAATTATTAAATTTTATATCATTTTTTTAATTTATTTATTTATTATTTATATTAATTCTAACCTATTTAAAATCAAAAAATTAAATAGTTTTAAAATAAATAAGTTTTTAACAAAAGAAAACATTTGAAAAATATAAACGCAATAAAAAAGCTATTGATAAAAACAAAAAAGAGTAGATATAATAATTTATTTATAATATAAAATGGAACAAAACCCTACAACTAGGACTGATATTTAAATTAATAAAATAAGTAAAAAAAATTTTTTATAATATAAATATAATCATAAATTGAAAATATTAACAATTTATTATAATAAGATGACCCTTAATTTGATAGTACTTTATAATAATACTAAAGCACTGCTTATGATGAGAATTTAATTATGGAGTATTTTTTATTTTATTTTAGATTATAACGCTAAAACATATTTTTATTTAATTTTATGATTTTAACTATTAAATAAAATTTTAAATAGAATAAGATAAAAAATAAGCTAAGCATCATAGAACGACCCTTGGCGAAATAAAAAAAGCTAAAGATAATTAAAAATATATAAATAAGTTTGGGACAGATCCACTTGTTGTTCTTTATTATGATTAAAAAATTTAGATTTACATTATAAGTATTTCCAAATAATTTATTATGTTACAAATAATTTATTTTATTAATTAATTGGAAATTATTTAAAAAATTGAATATATTTTAAGTTATATATATAAAATATATTTTTTTTTATCAGTTTTACAAAATATAATAACCTTTTATTTAAAGTAATTCTTTTTCAATTTTCTAAAAAATTCTTTCATTTAATTATAACATACTAAGATTAGGATTAATTTTAAAAAATTCTAATTAAACTATTAAATAAACAATAGAAAAAAGACAATAAATTACAATATGAAGAAATAATTTTTAACTATATTTTTTATATTATTAATTTTTAATTTTGTAAACTATTCCAAGTAAAACATAGATCTTGATACTTAAATTAACAATTTGGTAAAAAAATTAAAAGGAAAAAATGTCGCTTTCTTAACAAACCCAACTGGAGTAGATAAAAAATTAGATATGCTTATCGATAGAATAAATGCAGATAAATAAATAAATCTAATTTGTTTTTTCGCTCCTGAACACGGATTGGTAATTAATAAAACATATATATTTACTTAAAAATATGGTGATATATAACTTAATAAATATTTAAAATATTTTTATGTTTTTATGAAGTAAAATAATGTTTAAAATTTTTGCTTAAATTTTTTTTTTACTTAATAAATTTTTTATGTAAATACAATAATAGAGAGGAAATTAGTAAGCAGGACTAGATGTTTCAGATTACACTGATCCAATAACTGGTTTACCAGTTTATTCTTTATATGGAACTAGAAAATAACCGACTGCCGAACAGTTATAAGGAGTAGACATTCTAGTTTACTTTATTTAAGATACAGGAACCAGATTTTACACTTATATTTGGTATAAATACAAAACTATAAATTAATTCAAGATCCTAAATTATAAAATTTAAATTATAAAGCTAAATTATAAATCTAAAAATTAATACATATTCATATACATATATATATATATTTATATACATATACATATACATACATATTAATAAATATATAAACACACATATATATATTAATATATGTATATATATATAAGGACCTTAACTTGGACGATGCAAGCGTGTGCGGAAAATAATGTATAGGTCATGATTTTTGATAGACCAAACCCTTTGAATGCAGAAACTATAGAAGGTTGTCCTAATAATGTTAACAATGATTATGTGGGCAGGTATTTTAAATTAATAAATAAATGTTTTTAATACTAATTTTTATAATATAATTTTAAAAAATTATCCTAAACAAATTAATATTTTAATTAATTTTAATTTAATATAATTTAAGAGTTTTTCCAGGCTAAAAAATAGGTATACCTTAAAGATATGGAATGACTATTGGAGAATTCGCTTAAATGGTTAATAAGGAATGGATGGACTCAGCTTTAAATTTGGTCAATATAAATATGATTAATTATTATAGAGAGGAATATTTTGATGATGCAGGTTTAAAATGGGTTATGCCATCTCCAAATATGCCTACTGTAAAATTAAATAAATAAATAATAAATAAATAAATAAATAAATAAATAAAAATTAAATTACTAATTATTTAATTTAGGCACCTGAAGTGATGTGTAGATTATTTTTTTAAATAAAACACTAAATTTATAACTTTTTTCACTAATTTTTTATATAAAAATAATAGTTAGATACAAATTTGGTTTATCCAGGGGTAGGAATATTTGAAGGTTCAAATATAAGCGAAGGTAGAGGAACAACAAAACCATTTGAAATAGTTGGCGGGCCTGAAAATATTGTACATATAAAAAAAATATATTTTTCATAATTTTAATTGCAAATATTATTCTACCATATAAAAATTTGTATTATACATTTATACAAATATTAGCTAAAAAATTTAAAAATTCAAAAAAATTTAAATTTTTTTATAATTGGCTAAAAAGGTTGATGCTTATGAATTAAAGGCTTATTTAGATGATTAAAATTTAAAAGGTGTATAATTTAGGCCTATTTATTTTAATCCAACTTTTAGTAAATATGAGGGTGAAGATTGTGCTGGTGTCGAAATAACTCCAACCGATATTAATAATTTTGAATCTGTCAAAACTGGTATAATTATATAAAATATTAAATTTTTATAATTTTTACAAAGTATAAATATTCTAAAAAATTAGGTGCCACTGTTTTACAAGCATTCCTTAAGTTATATCCTGAAGATTTTTAGGTAACTGATGGAATAAACAGACTTTTTGGTTTAAAAGATTTTAATAACATGATTTAAACTATGTCAATTGATGAAATATTGGATAGTTGTTAAGATGATCTAAATGTTTTTAAAAAATGGAGAGAAAATAATTTAATATATCCAAAAAATAATTAATCTTATAATTAAATTTAAAAGTGATTTTTTTCAAATTAATTAAATAAATTAAATAACTTTATTTAAAAAAATAATTAAGTTAATGTGGACCAATTGTTGAATATTATACAATTATTAATCAATAATTAAAATTTAATACATAAAATTAGCAAAAATACTAGGAATAATAATAATTAAAATTATAGTTTTATTAAAAACTTATTTATTTCTAAATTTATCATTTCAAACAAAAAAAAAAAAAATACATTAAATATTTTTAAAAATAAAATATATAAACTTGCAAAATGAATTTACAAAAAAGTTTTTCTAAAATTTTTTTTCAATTTCCAGTTAACTTAAATTAAAGGCATCATAATTTTAAAATACTGAATCTTTTTTAAATAAAATCTTAAAAGTACAGCTTTTCCAGAAATATTCCTTAAAATATAAAAAAATAAACAGCTTTCGTTAAATCTCAACAAGTAAAATAAGAATTAGTTTAATAAGCATAAGAAAGAGTTGTATATGATAGTAAATAAAAAAAAGTATTATCATAATCAGAATTAATTGAAGTTCAAAATAATTTTAAGTCTTTTTCTGAACAAGATGACATATATAATTAAATGAATGGTATATAAGTTCCTAAAGTAGTAATTTGTAAAATAAATAAATTAGATATTTTTAATATATAAATTGATTTATTTTCCCTTTATTTATAAAAATTATTTAAATATTTTGTATTTAATGTTTATAAAAATATATTAAAAAAAAAATATAAATAAAGAATAAGAAAGATTGTCAAAATATTTATCATAAACTGGTATGTGCTCAAGAAGATAAGCAGAGGAAATGATATCACAAGGATTAGTATTTGTTGATGGAAAAAAGGTAATATAAAAATATTTGAATATTATATATATAAATTTTTTAAAATTTTTACATATTTTGTTAACTTTTATAACATACAAATAATAAATTTATTATTCAAACTAAGGTTAAAAGTAACTAGTTAGTTTCCGTAAAAAATGATATAAAAATATTTACTGTACAAGGAGAAAAAGTTCCTTTACCTTAAGATACAAAAATCTATCTATTTTATAAACCAAGAGGTCTTTTATGTACAAATTCTGACCCTTTAGGTAGACCGACAATATTTGATTGGATGAGAGGAAATACCAAATTGGATGCAGATCATATAATTTCTGTCGTAATAAAATATAATAAAAAAAATCTAAAATAAATAAAAAAAATTAAAAATATTAAATATCTTATTTAATTTATTTTATAATATAAATGTTTACTTATTTTCATATTTTTTTAGGGCAGATTAGATTTCAATTCAGAAGGTTTACTTTTATTAACAAATAACGGAGAACTTGCAAGTATGTTAGAAAACCCAATGTCTAAAATAATGAGAGTAACATATATTATAAAAATTATATAAAAATATTAAAATTATTCTTTAGTAAATAAAAATATGTTATTAATTTTTTAAGGAATACAGAGTAAGAGTCCATGGAAAATTTGACGCCGAAAAACTTTTAAAGGTAAGATAAGGGGCTGTAATAAATGGAGTTTAATATGGTCCTTTTGAAGTAGACATAGATAATAGATAAACCTCAAATACTTGGTTAAAAATAAGAATGTTTTAGGGAAAAAATAGAGAAATAAGAAAAGTAATGCAAAAATACGATCTATCTGTAAACAGATTAAAAAGATTATAATATGGTTGTTATAAAATAGGAAAGGTAAACAAAAATTTTGATTGAAATTAAAATTTAAAAATAAAATATCAAAATTTTTTTTAATTTAGATGGTTCCAGGAGACCTATTTGAAACCATGGTATTTAAAGAAATAAAAAGAAAATTCTATCTACACCATAGAAAAAAATTTGAAAATTATAATTCAGATATAAGATAATAATTAATGGAAAAATATGGAGATGATATATAATACATTGAAGAAAAGGACTTAACTGAAGATGAAAGACTGTACCTAGCAAATAATGCATACGATCCAAATGACTAAACTTATTTTTTAAAATCAAACGATACAGCAAGTAATAGAATGAAAAACCCTTTAATTTAAGGTTTTAAATCCGTAAAAAAAGATTCACCAAAAATTAAAAACCAAGCTACAAAAAAAACTCATAAACAACTATTATTGGAAGAAACTAGGGTTCTACATTGAAAAAATAAATATACTAAAAATTTTAAATTTTTAAAAATTTCTATAAATATCTGTAAAAATATAAATAATCTACTAGGTTTTTATTACACTATTTATTTAATATATAATATTTATTATATATATTTATATAAATATAATTAATTAATTCATACTAATAAATTCTCTATAAATCAATAGATTTTACTCCATATGATTTTATAAATTTTATTGAAATAATTTGATCTATAAATGATTTATATATCAAATTTAATTTTGAAATATAGAAATCACCAATTTTTGCTAAAAAATGGTTTTTCTTTCATTTTTAATTTTTCCAAGTTAACTAATTAAAAAAAAAAATTAAATATATTTTAAAATAAAAACAAATTAATATAAATATATATATATAACTATACCATAAGAATTCTAACTGGTCGTTGTATTTGGAATTCTAAAAGACTTATACTTTTTAACATACTTATTACTATTATAATTATTATTATTATTTTAATTGGCCCTATTATTTTCAGTAAGTTAAATAGCTGTGTTTGGTTTCAAATTAGAAAAATCATCATATATTATGTTATTATTAATTTGTAAGTTTTTAAAATTTTTATTGGCCTATTTTTCGTCATTTTCTTTTTTATAGAAATTGTTAATTTTATTATTATTGGCGAATTATTTTTTTGAATTTTGAAGAATTATAGCATTGCTATTAGAATTATTTATATAGTCCTCCTATGTTTTACCAGTAATTTATACAGAAATACTATGAATATTTCTTGCGCTTTTTTTGCCTTAGAAATCATTTTCGGTTTAATTTTATTTTTATAAAATTGACTCGTAATTCTTTCTACTATTATCATTACGATACTCAAAATCAATGCCTGTGTTAAAATTCACGCTTTTTTTCACACTGCTTCTTTAAATTACGCTACTTTTAAGACTGAGATTATTAAAATTTTTATATTAATTATTATTCTATTTCAATTTTTAAGCTTTATCTCCATTCTAAGTTGAATTTTAAAATAAATTATATTAATAATTATTAAAAAATAGATGATAAAAATAATTTTTTTTACTGATTCTAACGGAATATTAATCTAATTTTAATTATTTTTAAAACTAACATGTCTTTTTCCACTCATACTACTAAATTAGTTGTCAATATGTTAGGGGCTTAAAATTTGGTTTTAATATTTGGAATCATTTAATTCATCTCTTTCATCACTTATTTCAAGTGTGATATCTTAACTTTGATCGTTTTCCAAATTAATATGTGTAAACAAAATTGAATAGTCTCTACTACTTTTACCTTTTTATCCATTAAATAATACTTTTTTTTCTTTGTTTTTATTTAATTTGATTTCATTATGTATATTTTAGTTCTTTTAAATTTATTTTTATTAACAAGATTTTGATGTTTGATTACTTGATCTGTAAGTATCGTTGTTCATAAATTATTAATTATCATAATGATTTTGGCCTTCTTCCATAATAATTGATATATATTTATTTCCAATTTTACTATCTTCCATATTGTTTTCAAAAGAACTTAAAAAATGAACACTTTTATCTTCATTTTTGTCGCCTCTATAAGTAGTGCATCTAAAACTGTCTAAATAATCTACATTCTAAAAGCTTCTTTTAGTTAATGATTCTTTCTTATCTGTGGTTCTAATTTAATTTTTAAACATTTATAAAAAATTGTATATAAAAATTTATTAAAAGTATTTATATAAAAATTAACTAAATATACATAATAATTTATCAATTTAAAATAGATTTTAAGATAAAAAAAATAAAAATATTTATATATATTTTTTACATAGGGTTAACTGGAATATTGTCACCTGAAAGACCTGAACTAGTTTTCATAAAATTATTTTATTATTAACTTACTTCTTAAGGTTTTATATATAAGTAGGATTAACTTTTATCTTAGTCCATAGATTGATAATTGTAATTATTAAAAATACTATTATTATAATCAGTTTAATTTAATGTATCTTATTAGGTACTTTAATTTTAGGTAATACTAGTTTAGTTAACATAATTACTTCTTATATTATTAGATTAATAACTAGAATTATTGGGGAAATTTAAATTTAAATATTAAGATTATTGTTAAACGTTTTGATTGATATAATTATTTTTAAATTCGACACTTTTAAAGTGGGTTTTTTATTTGACTATCTCTTTTTATTAGTTTTACTATTTCAACTGTTATTAATTATCTTTATAATTTTTAGTTATCATGGCTTTTTATTTTTCAATATAGCCCTCATTATTTTATGGCTATTATTATTAATTCAAATTTTTTTAGCTTTAGTATGTTTAAAGCACTTTTTTGCCAGTTTGATCATTAAAATTTTACAATTATTATTAAGACTAATCAAATTTGACGAGAGAAATTCCTTTTTTTTTAAAATTTCTGACTTACGCTTATTTTTAAGGCAATTATTACTCTTAAAACTCTTTTTATTTTTTAAGTTGCTCTTGTAAAAATTACTTTTTTTATTACTATTTTAAATAAAGTTCATATTCTTTTATATTTTTAGGATTCTTTTAAGAAAAATCAAATCCTTTTTTTAAATTATCAAACGTACATTTTTTCACTTTTTCATCAATTCCACTTTATTACTCGTCATTAAAAAAATTGTTCCAGTCTACATTCTCTTCAAAAACGTCATAATTATTACTATCTTAATTATTTTTATAATCACCTTTATATTATATACATTAATTATCTTTATCTTATTATTTAAAAGAAACTTTCTTTTCATTTTCATTATTTTGTTAGTATAATTTAAATATAGGTAATATATTTTCCTTTTCAATTTCAAATTTTCCATCATTCAATTATTTAATTTGTTTGTCTTATTTAGCTGCTGATTAACAAGTTGATAATGTTAAATTGTTAACATAACTATTTTCTTCAGTCTGTTGGGTTTAACTTTAAAAAATTAATATTTTAATTAATTAAATATAGTTATTTTTATATATAAAAAAGATTTAAATACGCTCTCTATGCAGCCTAATTTTTAAAAATTTAAGAATTAAAATTTTCATTCACAGGTTTATTTTGGGGACTTAGCTATTCGCTTAAGCAAATTTAATTTTCAGAATTTATATTTTTACTCATTAATTGGTTTTTCTGTATTTTATTCTCCATTTAATTAGTTTAAGGCCTATTTATAATTTAAAATATATCTATTGATTTATATAATATTTTTAATATTATTTATGTTTTTAATTAATTTTTACTTATTATAGTTGCCATTAAAATTTATTTAAATTTTAGCTTAATGCTAATTTTAAATTAAACTTTAGTTTTAGGCTAAATTATTAAATTAATTATATCCATTTAAAGCTCTGAAAGTAAATTAAAAATTATTCCTATTTGTAATTAAATTATCTCTATAAGTACTAGCTACAAGCTGAGTATTTTATCGTTGACTGTTAAAATCGCTAAAATTATTAGCCCCCATATCATTTTCCATTTATTATATTTTTTAACAAATTTATTCATCAGTAAACTTTTCACTTTCATCAAAAAATATGGCCTCTTAAAATTCAAAATTATCTAAATTCTCACTTTTATCGAATTTCAAAAAATTTTCTTTTTTTGACTATTACTCAGTTTTTAAATATTATTTATTATATTTTTGATTATCTTTTTTATTTGTATTTTCAGCAGTGTTAAAATAACTTGAATTTTTTTGATATTTATTTATTAACTGTTCAATTTTTTACTAGTTTATCATATTAGTATTATTATTACTAGTATTATAATTAATACTATTTTATCCCATAGTTGATTTTCTACTCTAACTTCTGCAGTTATTTTTACTCTAACTGTAATCATATTCTTCAATTTAATTGTCATTTTAACCTGATTTTTCTTTTTTAAAACATTTATTGTTATCATTTAATTAATGTATAATATTCACATCATATTTCATGTTTTCTTTATCTCCATGTTTTTTCTATTGACATTATTTTTACTTTAAATTATTTTAAATATTTTTTCCTTCAGTAACATATTAACTTGAATTTTCTTATAAATTATTTTTTTCCTTTTAATATTATTTTACCATATTTTTACTTATATCTGTTAAAATTACTCTTTATTTATCTGTAATATACTAACAGTCTTTGTTTTATTTCTCACTTTCTTTTAAAAGCAATTATTATTATTCATATTAAAAGGATTTTTATTGGAATTGAGAATATGGAATGAGTTATTCTAAATCTTAATCTTAATCTTCATTTTATTCGGAATCTTGTATATTATTCTAATTTTAAATAGAAATCATAATGTCTTAATCACTCTTTTTTTAATTTAAAGAATAAGAAGAATTTTTAAATTAGTACTTATTTCTATCAAAATATTAATTTTTATATATGTTTTTTTGCTCTATCACATTTGAACTCATACTTTTTTTGTGTTTGTGTCCATAAATAGGAAATTTTTAATTTTAAAGTTTTTAATTATTTTCTTGATTTTCTTAATCTTCATTTTACAAATTTTCTATATTTTTATTATTTCTATCCGATTTTTATTGATGCTAAATTTATTCTTTAATTTACTTTTTTAACATATGGCTTAATTTTTTACTATTATCCATATATGAATAATGGTCTTCTATACTTTAAAAAGAACTTTAAGTATTTAAATAATTTTCTGAAAAATCTTGATTATTTATAACCTAGTTAGAACTTAGGTTATTTCCTTTTAATTTATTTTAATAAATATATTTAGAGCTATCTTATTTCATTTTTCTGTCAATATCAATATTTTTATTAATAAAAACAGAATTTTCAGTATTAATTTCTGATTTATAGTCAAAATTTCTATCTGTTTCTTAAATATCACTATTTTATGTATAATTTATTTAGTTCATCAAAATTTATATCATTTATTTTTCATTCTCGACATTTCCTAAATTTATTGAGGATTTAATATCTAAACTAGGTTATTTCGATCTATGATGGCCCTTATTTTTTTTAAGAACAAAACCACCATTTTCCTAAAAAATAAAATTTAAATTATTTTGATGTTTTTAAATATGTATATTTCTATTTTTACTTAAGCTATACTAATTTTCATTTATTGAATTATAATTTTATGCTGTTAATTTGTTTATTATTTTGTAGTGTTTTTAATTATACGATATAAAATTTTGAATTATTTCATTTATAATATTAGATACATCAAGTATTTACCAATTTATTAATAAATTCATTAACCAATTATAACAGTTAATAATATGATAAACTACTAATTCTTTTTTGGGTACTAAATTATACAATTCCAATCAAATATTTGATGTTAGACTATTTTTAAATTATAAATTAAATTAACATTAATATCTTATACATTTTATTATAAAATTTTTTATAAATCTTGTATAATTCTTTAAACTTAATAATTATAACTAATTTAAAAATTAAAATTACAAAATTTAACTAATTAACATATAATTAAATAAATATTAAATATTTTTCAAATATAAATAGATTATAAACTCCACAATATAAATTTTAAAAATCTAAAGCATAAAGTTTTAAAATTTAGCAAGATTTAGATATTCGGAAATTTCAACAATATTTTAATTAAATTTTGTTTCTTTCAATTTATTAAATTAATTAATCTTTAAATTGATAATATTGACCAAATATTTCACATATTATTTTTTTAATATTTCATATTAATGAAGTGGCTTTATTTAATTATTCATCTAATACATGTTCAATTTTATCTATTCTTAATACAGTCAATGGAACTCTTGAACCTTAAATACAATATAATTAAATATATTTTTGAATATAAATTTAAAAAACACTTACAACTAAATTAACAAATTTTAAAATTATTATTAAATTTAAGATTTTCTACCTATAGATTTTTTGGCTCTAGCTCTTCTTTTATATTTAAAAACAATTGTTTTTTCAGAGTATGTCTATTCCTCAACAGTAGCATACACCTTTTATAAATAATTGTAAATATGATTTTTATTTCGTTTAAAAAATTCAAATTTTAAATTTTTTTTTTTTTACTTTTGCAGTTCCAACATAAGGTCTCCCAACGGAAGTATAATGAGGAGTACCAACCAATAAAACTGAATCAAATACTACACTGTCATTTATATTATAATTTTCAATGTAATCAGAAATCAACAAATCGTCTTACATAACTTTATATTATTTTCCTAAAAAATATAAAAATTAATACAAATAAATATAAACAAACAACTATATTTACAAAATTTTATTATTTTATAATAAATTTTTCGCGATTTTTTATAACGTAATATAAAATTTTATTCATTAATTTATTACCTAATAATTCTAATACTGCATAAATTTAATCGTCTTTGGGAGGATATTCAATACCGACAACGGGATTATGAACTACAAATTTTTCATCTTCGGGTAATTTTTCCTAAAAATTGAGTAAAATAAATGATAATATATTATAATAAGGTTATTTTTAAATTTAATAAATAACATAATTATAGTCAAAAATAATAGCTTTATATAATAAAAATAATATATAATGCAATTAATTTACGGGAGTTTATTCTCTTAATTCTTGAACTCTTTCTTTTCTTAATTTTTTTTTTTCTAAAGGAATCATCCATTTTCTTCTAATATTTCTATAGTATGGATGCATATTTAATTCTTCATCATAATTTTTAATATCTTTTAAATCTTTATTTTTCCAAAAATCACTAAATCCATCTATATAATCAAATAATTTCCAATAATTATAGAATAATTATAGTTAATTATGTAGAAAGAATGAATAAAATTAAAATATTATTTTTATTTATTAACCCCAATAACAAAAATATATTATTATTAGAATAATAAAAGTAAAAATCAAATTCAAACTTTTTTTCCAGAAATTATATTTTTATTGATTTCAATTTTATATAATAATATTTTCTTTTTTGGTAATTTTTAATACTACTACTTTATTTTTTAATATTTAGATCTTCTTCATATTTAAAATTTATAGATAATTATTGATATAATGCATATATAATTTTACATTGAGGTGTTAATGATTGTAATTTGTTTATTTAAATTTATTTTTATAGTGGTTGCAATAATTTCTTTGTTAAAATATTCAT
The DNA here is from genome assembly GCA_001447515.1 of Pseudocohnilembus persalinus. Lineage (NCBI taxonomy): Eukaryota > Ciliophora > Oligohymenophorea > Philasterida > Pseudocohnilembidae > Pseudocohnilembus > Pseudocohnilembus persalinus. The sequence goes on from LDAU01000019.1 coordinate 154,291, forward strand.
TTTCCTTCTATTAATTTATTTGTTTATTTTTGAAAAAACACTATTTTGATTTTATTTGTGATGAATATAAATAATAATTTTAATAGGTAATTTAGTGGTATTTAGTTTAATAACTAATTTATTTATTATATTATTTTACAATCATTCATTTATATATCAATTTAATAAATTATTTTCCAAAATTTACCATAAATAACTTTTAAGCAAATAATTTGTTTTTATAGAATACTAATAAAATTTGTAAGTATCAAAAATGTTTAAATAAAATTTCAACATCTATATTTATAAAAAAATCATTTTTAATTTTTTATAAAATTTTTAAATTTTATCTGTTATTGATTTCCACCTTTCCACCATTTGTCTCTTAAGTAAATATTATTTATACCTATTTCATCCAATGCCTATTAAAATATATTTAAATTATTGAAATATTGTATATTTGTGTTTAATTTAATTGTATAGTGAAAAAAATTACTTAATCGTACAATTCTTTTTTCTAAAGCTATATATAAACTATCATTTTTTCACAAAAGTTTTTATTTTATTTTATATGACAACTCCCTTAAGTAATTCCGTTTCTTAATAAAATTACTAAATTTCTATATAGAACTTTATCTAGAAAATTTAAATTTATAAATAATTTACTTACTTAATTAAAACAAAATCATATATAAATTTACTTGATATTTTTCTTAAAAGTTATAAATCAGAAAAAAAATTATTTATTTTCTTATTTTTATTTTAAAAAATGCAACGGGTATTCGTATTTAAAAATGTTTAAATTTTTTATGGCACTTCAAATATAGAATTCTCCTCTATATTATTATAAGAGCAAATTATATCATCGTTTTATTATTCCTATTCTTTGTTTATATTTTATATTTACATATCTATTTCACTATTTAAAAATAAAATTAAAAATATAAAAAATCACAAATTAATGTTATATTTTTTTATTACATAATTTATTCTTTCAATGATTTTATTTTATCTATCCATTATGCTCTTCATAATAAAATTATTATTAAAGAAATTAAAATTTATATATATAAACTAAAAAAATAATATTTAACTTTTATTGACTCAAAAATTTATAATAATCATCGTGTATAATGTTATCTTTTATTTTCTTATTGGTATTATTATTAAAACATAAACTACATATATAGTGCAAATTTTTCTGAAATACTGATATTACTATAATCTTATGGTTTTTATGGATTTAACATAGACCCAATTAAGTGTTTTTTTATTCATGCTAAATATATTTTTAATAAAAAATGAATAAAAATTAAGTAATTAAATTATTATTTTTAGCTAATTTTTTATTTAAATTACGTTAAAATGAACATTTCTAGTCATTTGCAATATTTTATTTTAAAAATCTTATATTTAAGATTGCCTATTATATAAAAATTTCTAAGATTATTAATTAATTTTTAATTTCAATGGATTTTACAAATTCTATTTTTCTTTTTCCAAATTATTTTTTTTAAAACTCATTTTAAGACAACACAAATTTTACTTATATTCCTAAGATTTTAATTTCAAATTTTTAATAAATCTGGTTATATTTTAATTTTTTAATTTGATTCATTTTACTAATAGTTTAATGATTCTATAAAAATTGACAATATTAAAAACCTTTCTTTACAATAATTAAAGTTTATAAAATTAAAAATCTCTTATTAACTACATAAAAAATATTATATAGAATTTTAAAAATTTTTATTGCCTTCAATTTACCATTACATTTTTAACTTGCTTTAATAAAATAAATAAATTAAAAGTATATTCAATATTAAAATTGACATTTTATTTAAAATAATTTATAAATATAAATAACTTTTAAATAACCTAATATTTAATTTAATGTATAATATTTTTAAATTTTCATTTATTTAATTAACTATAATATAATAGCTTGAACGATAATTTAATATATATTACATTATTGTTAATCATTTTATATATATAACATAAATTTCAGAAAAATGATAAATAAATAAATACTTTAATTTATAAACGAAATTTTTAAAAATATAATAAACAATTAAATTTGACCAACTTAATAATAAATAATAAAATTTATACTAGTTAATTTAAATAATAGTTATTATAAGTTTCGAAATAAATAAACTATTTAAAATTATATACACTTTCAATCATTTTAAAAAAATACGTTTGTAAATTTATTCATTATATAAATTAGTGAAGAAATATACTAATAAAATATAATATAAACATAGAATTTTATAATCAAATATTAATATAAGAGAAATTTTTTTATAATTTATTGAAAGGTTTATTAGCTTTGCAAGTACTAAATTCCTTTGTAAAATATTGATATTGATATATTACATATTTACATAAAATAAAAGTTTTTACTATAACTTTTATAAAATTAAATTCAATATACTTTTTAATATGATTAGATCATATTAAATAGTAGTCTAATTATATATTCATGAAAATAATAATTAAAAAAAATAAAAATAATAAAAATAAAAAAATATATAAATATGTAAAACCCTTCAATTGTATATAATAATTATTAATAATCTTCTTAGATTGTTAACTAAAATGTATAATAATAAATACAGCAACAAAACATGTCTAATAGTTAGTAAGAGTAATAACAAATTTCTTAAAGTTAAGCTTTGTAGTTGGAATAAATGATTTTTGGAGAACTTAAGTCTTATCTTAATATAAAAGAATTACCAAATAATTTTTAAAAATGTTTTTTGTCTTACAGTTAAGCTAAGAATATTAATAAAAACTTAAGTATTATTTATATGTTTAATTTGTTCACAGTTTTATTTTCTCTATATAGAAGCTTTGTTTTAGCTTTGGCTTTTTATTATATTGATTTTACTATTATTTAGTACTTAATTATTTCTTTATTCTCTATTTCAGTACTATATTTCTTATCTTAAACTTTACTACGAGTTTTTGCTTTTAAAAAATATTCCGGTTAAAAATCTATTAAAGCTATAATTAAATAATTTGAGCGAGACAATAAAAATAAATTTTAAGAATTAAAAAATTTGAAAAAATAAAATAATGATAAGGGAAGATATTAATAATTGAAGAATGAAATATATACATTGAAATAACTACAAAATTATGAACTAAATTGCATAGAATATCAAACAGTTAGACAAAAAGTCATCAATCAAGTTTTATTATAACTTACTAATAAATATCTTTTAAATAATTTTAAAAGCAACTAATTTGGTAAGGGTAATAATGATGAACCTAATATAAATAATCATACTAATAAAAATTAAGAAAACGAAAATTACAAAAACGAAAAAGCATCATTTTTAAATTTATAAAATAACTTTAAATTTATATACAAATTAATAATGATAGACTAGTACTAGTTTTATAAATCTCCAAAAAGAAACGACTGTTAGGAAATTATTATGTATTTTGCGTTTATTTGTTTTTCTTGTATTTCAATTTTCTTTCTGGATATTAATTTTGCTTACCGATCAAATTTCATTGAAAAGTAAATATTTAAATTAAATAAAATTTATGGAAATTATATTTCATTTATCTATTATAAATTTAATTAAAAATTTAAAAATTATATTAAAATAAATATTTAGAAATCTATTTGTGATGATTTTAAGTTCGAATGTGTTTTAATTGATTATAATTTTAGTAAATGTAATAGAATTTCTACAAATAATTTTTCTATTAATTATAGATTTGTTTAACAATTTATTATGTATTCCCAGTTTTAGATCATATCTATTTAAAAAAAAACAAAAACCTGATTTTAAGTTGAAAATTTTTAAATAAAAATATGGATAAAAAAACAAAAAACCTTCATAAAATTTTGAAAATTAATAAAAATAATTATAAAGACAAATTTCTAAATATAGTACAGCTATTTAATTATTCTATCCTTAAGAAAATAAATAAATATAAAAAATAGACCATAATCAACAAAGAAATTAACCTATAGCTTAGAAATTAAATTAGAATTAAAATTTAAACCATGTTATTGTAGAAATTTAGAGTAATATAATTAAAAATTTATCATAAAAATAAAGTTAAATTATAGAAGGAAGCCAAAATATAAATATAAATTGTAATAACTCCTTTAAAAATATTAATGATATCAATAATATTATAGATATTAATAAAAACTATGAGATTAATAATAACTTTAATAACAATAATAATAATAATCAGTAAAATAAGAATTAAAATTCTAACAAGTAAGAAGAGAATTTAGATAACATTAAGCTTAAAATAAATAAAAAAATTACTAGCTACATGTCAAATTAGTCATGTTTTGACTTGGATTAGTAGTGTGCGATATGTTTAGAACTTTTTGAATAAAATGATAAATTAATTTAATTGAAATGTCATAAAAAACATATTTTTCACATTTTTTGTATAAAATCTTGGATGGAAAAAAATAACTCTTGCCCTTTATGTAAACATATATTTGAACAGCAAGTTGCTGCTGATTTAGATAAATTAGAAAATCCTAGCTTCATAAATTCCGACTTCTTCCAATTTTTCGTTAAATGTTAAACATATAAAAGATTTGATGTTATATATAGTCCTAAAAAAAAACTTGATTTCATTTATTATTTTTCTAAAACCATAATTTGATATACATCTATTATATATACTATACTTTTTCTTTAATGATTATTTATAATATATTTATCTCTGTATATAAAATATAATAAAACTGCGATTATATTTTATTTATATTAAGATATCAAAAATTAATTTTTAATTTATGATATATAAATTTTTAATTTTGATAGTTCAAATAAAATTCATGAAGTATAAAAAATACATTTCTTTACTGTAAATTATAATATGATAATAATATTATCTATAAATATAAAAATATTTTAATGATAAAATTTTTTGCGTACCCACAAAATATGTTAACGTAATTTATATGCTTTAAATTTGAAAAATAAGCCTTTCCTAAGTTTCACAAAAATATATCGATCTAATTATTCTCCTTTGAATATAATTATATCTAATAAAATGGGTAAATAAAATAGGTAAATGATAGAGTTTTAAGAATAATTTAAATATAAAATATAAATGAACGCCTATTTTTTAAGAATATTTATAAAAGTAAAATAATTTATTTATAAAACAAAAATAAATCTAGTCAAAATATAAAATATTATTAATTATAGAATATTTAATTTTAAACTTAAAAGTTATAATAAGTTATTTTTAAAATATTCTTTCTTAATTTCAAATAAAAAGTAGAAGGTTTTATAATTATATATAACAATTAATTAATTAATTAATTAATAATAAGTTAATTTTTGAAAATATACTTATTTATCAAATAAATTGTGAAGCTAATAAAAAAGTAATATTTTAAACTGGAATTTGATCTAATTTAATAATTTCTACATTTTGATAAATTTAAAACACCAAATATTGTAATTTATTAAATTAATATAGTTTTTTCATAATCCAATGTTTTTTCGTGGTCTTTCCATTTATATTTTAAAAATTAACTATAAAAACTAAAACCTTATAACTAATTATTTTATTATTGTAACTTTTACTACAATAATATTTATATTAAGAAAAAAATTGTCAAATAATGTATTATTTATTTAAAAAATAAAGTTAATTTAAAATTATCATTGATCTATTTATTTGATATTGCATGTTATATATAAATTAATATAGAATATAATTTAAAATATGATGTTTATTGAATATAATAAATTTTAGAAAATTATTCATCCAAATCAAACACTTGAAATTTAAAATTATAATAAGTTTTAAAAGATAACATTAATTATTTTATTTCATATAAAATTTTCAAACTATATATATATTCAATTAATTTGAGCAAAAATCTATGAAATAAGTTGTAAAATTTCACAAAATACCAAATAATTTTAAAATGGTGAATAATTGGTATTTATATAAATAATTTGATTTAGATTTATTTATGGAAAAATGAAGATATATAAATATATAAATAAATAAAAAAATAAATTTAAATAAAAAAGTAAAAAAATATAAAAATACAAAATACAAAAAATTATGTTTCTAACAGAAAGTATAGAAAACTCTTCAGATGAGTAAGTTAATTAAGAAATTTCATACTAAAATGAATCAACTCTATAATCTTTTAATGAAAAAGACATTGAAAGCCAATATTTAAATTTGTTTATTCAATAATAAAATTAATAAAATGATAACATAAATGAATAATACTTTACTCTGAGAGATGCAAAGTAAATTTTGAAAGAATTTAAAATTTAAAAGAACATAATTTAACTCCGAATTATTATGCAAATAATCAAATAGCTTTTTGTTGTATATCTGTTATCTCTTATTTATAAAAAGCCAGAAAAAATGGTATATTAATAGCTGTTTTTTTAGTAGTATATGTTATCTGATATATTTATACTAACAATACTTATTTATAGAATTTATAAGTTTAAATAATTAACAAGAATTAACCAATTGCAATTTTAAGTTAATTAAGTAATAAACTCATTATAGCTTTAGAATTAAAGTATTAACCAATCTACATAGGAAGTTAACAAACAAAAAATTGTTTCAAGTAAAATATAGAATAATAGAAATAATTTATAAAATAATTAATAGTACAGTAAAGACGTTTTTATAAAAATAGATTATTAAACAATAACAAGTTAAGAAAATTAATATTTATATTAAGACATAATGAAAGCTTGTATGTAAGACCTTTTAAATAATAATGCTTAGGAAGATTAAGAAATAGAAAATACATTTTAAATTCAGTCAAAAATTTTTCATTATGCAAAAAAATTAATTACTAATTTTGTTTTTTTCGCCAAACTTTTAAAAATTGAAATTAAAATTAATCAATATTAGAATTCTGTCAAATTATAGCTATTCAATATTATATCAACATATTTTTTAATTAGTAATATATATGGCTCTATTTTTTTGCTATATCTTGACTATTCTAGCTCTTCACTACAAATGTAACTTAAATATATTTTTTCATTTTATATTTTGTAAATGTTGTTAAAATTGTGGGATTTCTAGAATTTTTACAAAATATAAATATTTTTCATTATTTTTAATTTGTCTAATTTCATGCATTATTTTATTTGCTATTATTTAACTAAAATTTTTAAAAATAAGAATAAAGAAATATAAAATAAAATTAGCCATTTATATAAATTGAATATATAATTTTTATAAAGCTTTTTGTTTATAATTTAGAATTAAATTTATAATATTGCAAAAATATATTAGTTATAAAAACAAAAATATAAATAAAAATAATTATAATAATTACCGTTTATTTTTGCTAAAAAAAAATATCAGTAATTTCAATAATAAAATTTCAAATTTGAACATTTTTACCAATTTTATTATATTTTTTATTAAAATTTTTAATAATTTTAGAGAAATTCTTTAGCTATTAATAGTATTAATCAACTTGTATCACTTTTTGTTTTCAATTTCTATTTGTATGCTATAAATATATAGCTTAATTATATTTATAGTTTAAGTTTTAGTAATGCAGCCAATAATTTAATCGTACAAATAAATTGTAAAATCTAAATAATGTTATTAAATAATTAAAATATAAGAAGAAAAGCAAAATAATATAACAAAATCCTAATTAATATTATCTACCAATTAACAAAATTAAAGTGAAAAAGAAAATGAAAATAAAAATAATCAACATCAAAAAATAAAAATTAAAGAATATTGTCCTATATGTATTTAAAAATATAAAGAAGGTTAATCCATAATTTAACTTAAATGTGCTGCTTAACATAAATTTCATTTGTAATGTCTATTTAAATGGATTTAATTAAAAAAAGAATGTCCTCTCTGTAGAAATTAATGTTAAGATATATTATTAAACACATTGATTTAAGACTATAAACTTTTATATAGACAAAACATATGCTCAAAAATAATATATTCAAATTTTTTTACTACAGTAAAAAACATTTAATTTTTTTAATTTACTCCAATTAGTAATTATATGTAGAGAATTTAAATTTTTATAAAGAATTATATAATATCTTACATATGAAAATAAATTTATTATATAATTTATATAATATCTTACATTTGAAAATAATTTTATTATATAATTTATATAATTATTTAAATTAAAACTTGCTTTATATAAATGCCTATTAAAAAAAACCAATAATCTTTTATTGTTTGGTAATATTAATTTTATTCAACTTTTTTAATATTAAACCTATTGAATTCTTTTATAAAAATATTATTTAAAGAAATATTCCGAATCATAATAATAAATATAAAAGATTTTTAAATAACAAAAAAAAAAAATTCCAAGTATTATATATAATTTAAATCATAAAATTGGACTTTAAAATAAAATGGTATAGAAAGAAGATTAAATTTTGCTAGAATAAGAAAAATAAATGTTCAAAGAATTTGGAGAAATTTAATAAAAAGTTGAAGAACTATGTAAAAAGCTAAGAAACCATTATCAATTTAATCAAAATAAAGAGTAAAAAAAAATTAATCAAACTACAATAAAACCAACTGAAAAATATTTAAATATTAACTCTTTATTTAACCTTTATTAAATTATATAAATTTAAATTTCAAAAAAATATATTTTTAATTTTTTTAAACAGTATTTTAGTATATGGTAGATTTTATCAGAAATTAAATTAAAAGAAAATCATAGTTTTATCACAAATTTTAATTTAATTTTTTATTTTTAGAAATTCTTCTGTAAAATAGATATAGTCCAATAGCGAACATTCATTTTTATATAATAAAATAAAAAATTTAGTTGAAAAATATAATAATTTACCTGCACTTAAAAAACAGGTAATCTTTATATTTATAAATAATAATTTTAATACATAATATTTATAATGGCTTTTTTATTTACATTAATTTCGATTTCTTAAATAAAGAATATACAAAATTTTGATTAATTACTAAAATCTCTTTACGAAACATAAATTGAGAAATACATTGAAGGTGATATGATTTTAATGGAGTAAGCTCTAGATGATATTGTAAGCTAAAATTATATTTTTTTTATAAAAAATCTTTACTTCAGTTTTAACTTTATATTTTAATGTTTAAATATTATTATTTAAAGGAAGTGTTATCCCATTACAATACCTAATACATGAATTTTAAATTTTTTGTTCGTTCTTTATATGTTACATTTTAATACTTAGATTAATTTAACCCATCTGTAATAAAATATCTATTTATTTTTGAACAAAGTTAATAAATTAATTTCTTTTAAAAAAAATAAAGCTTAAATAACTCTAAGACTATCCTAATCATAAATATTCCTTTATTTAGCTGGGATTTTATAAATATAAGTAAATTATTTATAAAAGTTGTTCAAATATTTTAATAATCAATCTAATTTAACTTTAACAAATCAAATAAAAGACATGATATGTTCTTATAACTCTATCCCAAATTAAATAGAGTTTTTTTAAATATAAGTCTAACACATATAAGGTAATGATTGTTTTTATATATAAATAAATTATATATTATATTTACTAAAAAGTGAAAATTAACTACTATAGATAAAATAAAGATATGACTCAAATTTAAAATCTAAGAAGTTTTGTATAATGCATAGAAGAATTGGATAAAGCTATATTTGTTAATTCTATTTAAGAAAAATAGAAATAAAAAATAGATTTAATATTAAATTAAAATGATTTACATGTATAGACAAATTATAGAAGCAATTTAAAATTTTACGAGAATTATTTTTAAACTCCTTTTATGGCTTCCTTAGAAAATTATTATAATAATCAGATACAGTAAAAAATAATGTTAAATATAATTATTTAAATTAAATATTTTTTTATTTTAAAAATATAATAAATTAATTTAAATTCTATATAGAGAATTAATTCAGCTCCCAGTTTTAATTTTTATAGAAAAATTATAAGAAATTAATTTAAGTGAAAATAGAATGATCCAAGAAATTTATCCATTATCTTAAAAATCTGTTGAAGAATTTATTAATGTGTAAATCCTAATAAAAAATGCTGATATAATATGTAACCAAGGAATTTACAAAAATATTTATAACAAACAAATATAAGATTTAGATAAACTTATGGCACTTTTAAGCAAAAGTAAAAAAGTAGCTAAAGAAACATTTCCCATAATAGGAAAAACGGTAATTTTTTGGCTTTAATTTTATTTTTATAATTTTTTAAAATTTATACAACTACCATATTAAAAAATATATCATTAAAAATTTTTAATTTTAATTTTTTAAATATTTTATAAAATCTAATAATTTTATTTAATTTTAATTAATCATATTTATTATAATAAGGTTTAGTAGTATATAACAGAATAGCTTGAAATATAAAAATAAAATTTTGATGATTTTGTATCTAATGAATATAATGGAAAAGAAAAAAAATCAACAGCAGAAATTGCCGAATATTTTATAGATAATCTTCTTTTGTTTCAGTATATATATTATCTAGCATTTATTTAGTCAAATTTTTAAAAAAAATTAATTAAATAAATAATTAAAATAACTAATTTTTAAAAATTTAGTGAGGAATAATTTTTCAAGGTTATTGATAAATATGATAATGGGAATATAAATAATTATATCATTATTGCATTTTAAAATTTTTTAAACTACAAATTCAAAAGATTTTATGAATTCTTGGCTATATATTACGACCGTTTTTGTAAGAAATACTCATAGTAATAAAATTTAGAATTTGAATTAGAGGAAAAAATTAAATGTCTAATAAAGCTTTTTACATATATATTAAATAGGGATGAATTTTTATAATTATTCCATTAATTAACACTTGAAAGATATTTAAAAGAGTACAAAAAATTCGATAAAGAGCTTGAAAATTTAATTTTGAAATATTTACAGGTTAAAATAAAATTATTTAAAAATTGGTTTAATATTATATTTTATGTATTAGAATGAGGTAGGTACAATTTTGATCTAAAAAACTAAAAAGGCTTTATAAGATGTAGCATAAGCTTCAGAATTAAACGAAAAGTTAAATCCAAACTACAAAACCATAAATTGTTTGATTGTTTCTTAAAAATACTGGCAGCACAAATCTATCTAATATGGGGAAATAAATTTGTAAAATAATTAATTTTAAAATAATAATTCGAAATAATAAATATAGGTTTAATAAATAAATAGAATAATCACTAACTTAATTTTATTTATTTAACACTTTATAATTAGGAACCTACCCAAAACCATAAATAATTTATTCTATTAATTTTAAATGAATTACTAAAGCAAATTTAGATAACAAAAATTATATCTTGTTCCAAATTAAGGAGATGGTATAATATGGTATAATTCTTAAAAAAATAATAAAAAGTAAAATATATTTTAGCTTTCTCAACTAATTTTAGTTTAAAATTATTAAATTTTTACAACTAAATTCCTTAGATACTAATTAATGTGTTCTACGACATAGATCATAATTTTATTCTTTCTATAAGAATTTGACTCTATAGTAGATAATAAATATTTATAATAACATATTAATATCCCAGAAAATGAATACAACAAAGCCGTATATTTTTTGAAAAAAAATAATATTGTAAAGGAATAAAATTAAATGGAAAATTAAAAAAAAATTGATAAAAAAGAAAAAGAAATAGATGTCAAATAAGATCCTAATTAAAAAATATACTTAAATAAAGAATTAAACCTTCCTTCCTTGAAACCTTTAAATATAAAACCCAAAGGAAAAATAAAAAAATAAGAAGAAGAAATTAAATTAAAGCTTTAATAAGGTTTAAAAAAATAAATTTAATTTACTTTTTAAACAAATAAATAAATAAAAAAATAAGATAAGAAATATATAAAAATAGAAAAAAATATATAAATATAATTAAATTTTATTAAAAATTCTTTATATTTTACAGAAGAAGCTTAGAAAAAATTAAAAATTGAGAGAAGTTATATTATATAATCTAAAATCGTAGTTGTAATGAAATCCAGAAAAACTCTTAATATTTAAGAACTTGTTTAGGAAGTAACTAATTTATTAGTAAATATATTTTAAGTACAAATTAAAGATATTAAATAATAAGTAGATTAATTAATTGAAAGAGATTATTTAAAGAGAGACACTTAAAATTTTTCAATTTTGCACTATTAAGCTTGAAAATAAATTGGTTAAAAAATAAATAAAATATATATATTTTATTATATCAATAATTTATCACTTTTTTTATATAATTTAGTTAATAAAAGAATTATTGTAGATAAAAATTTATATTTTAAATATAATTTCTATTATTTTATTTTTTCACTCATTTAACTTTTTTATCATCGCCACTATTCTTCTATTCTTTTTAGTTCTCTTTAATTTAAGCTGTAGCCTGTTAGCTCATACTTTCAACGGCAGTTTTCACGAAAAGATTATAAATTTCTTAATTTTTATATATAATAAAATTTTTAATTACTTAAAATAAATATAGATATAATTTGGATTTACTAGGAAAAATTTTGAAAAATTCGGATGATAATTTTCCAGTAAAATTTTCGGCATATTTTGATACAGAATTCTCAATCTATTAAAAATATTTAGTTAGATATTAATTTATTTAAAGGACATATTATAATTAAAAAAAAAAAATACGTATTTGATTATACTAAAATATTATATATTATATTACTTTATCTTTATATTCTAACATTGTGGGTCTATATTATTCTATTAAAGGTAAAATAGCCAAATCAAAAATATATGTAGATCCTTTATACTTATTCATTTACAAATATACTAATATAGCTATATGTAAGGGATAGACAAAATATCTTAAATTTTTCATTTTAAAATTTTAGTATTTAAATATTTTTAATAATAATTATATAGTCAAATTTACTAGTTTAATACTAAAGGTAATAAAACTTCCAATATCATATAAATAGAATTCAAACACCAGAATTTTAAAATTGCCTCTATTTGCTCGGTATTTCCTTTATTTAAATATTTCAAACTGAAAAAAACAGGAACTATTATTTATATGACATATCTATTTTTAAAATTGTATTTAATAAATCTATATCCCAATAATATAAGAAAAATCTTAATCTATTTATATGTTTAATATACAAATATTGTATAATTATTTACATGATAAGACTAGAAATGAAAGTTATTACCATTTTTTATATATTAAATTTTAGATATTATTATTTTTATTTTTTGTTCTGTAATTACAATAAAAAATTTTTCTTATTATTTTAATAATTTAAAAACCGAAGTAATTAATTATTTAACAAAATCTAATAAAAAACATTAATTCTTCGAAATTCTTTATTTAATAAACTTTTTATATAAATTCTTTTAAATTCTGAAAATTAAAATTATTATAGAAAAGACTAATTATAAATTTTATTTTGGTTAAAAAAATATAAAATTCATTTTTAATAATATGATAATTATTTAAATATAATGTGTTATTTATTTTTAATTTTATATTTATATAAATATATGTAATTGATAAATTTCTCATAAATTAAATTTCACTTTTGGTATTATATATATAAATAAATATAATTAAAATTTATTTGGAAAATACATAAAAAAAATTATAAATTATAAAAATTTTTATAGATTAGTAAACAAAAACTTATTAAATAATAAAATTTGGAAATTTTCATTTTTTTTTATTAAAACTAGAATTTCTCTAATGAGTTCTATTCAAATATTAGCTATGTAAATACTATTAAGTGGAATTATAATATTTTTTACCTCCAATACTACTCGTATTAGTAGTGCTATTGGTATTATTATTATTTATCAAATTATTCGATTTTAAATAAGGTTAATTATTATTACCATTAATAAGGGCGTTAAAAGAATTATTAGATTATTTTGTCACATTTTACAATGATTTATTAACCATTTAATTTTAAAGGTAATTATTTTTAAAATTTTAATAGGGGTTTCCCCCTACTCCTCCTCCCAATTTATTGTTAAGAGACCCGAATTTCCCGAAATTTTACTGAGTCATGTACTTTTCCTTTTAATTTATATAACTATTGGATCTGTTATGTTTTTCAACTTATTATTAAGATTATTATTATTATTTTTATTATTAATTGGGGTTAAGATTTTGATTTTAAGGCTAACTTTTCTTAGTTCCATTTAAAATGGCGTTGTTACTGTGAATTGGCTGGGAATATTAATTTGTTGAATTAATTTTCGTGTTTGAAAAAGCCACATTTGTATTGTAAATATTATTATTTATTCTTGAATTATTCAAATTAGAATTATTATGGTTATTTGTTGTGCTATTTATACCATTATTATTTTAAGCACTTCCACTAAAATTGAACATCTGAGACTTATAAAAATTTCCATTTATACCATTTTAATTTTAATTATTATTATTAAAAGATTTGTTTGGCGAAACTGTTTTATCTTTTATCAATGAACCAGTATATTACTATTTAGAAAACTTTGAATTATTATTTATTTTATTGGAACTACTAGAAATAGTATTATTAATGCTATTTTTTTAGCCTAATTTATGTCCTTTTTCACTTTTTTAAGAGTATTATTTCATTTTCTGCGATATTTATTTTTCAGAAACTTCTGACTCATTATTTTATAAATAGGGTTTATTTTGCATGGCATATTATTAAAGTAATTATTACTGTAAAAAATCTGCAGCTTATTTACTATTGTTCAGTTTGTTTGTAGGCGAAATGCCTTTTTAAGGAGATAATTAACTTGATTATTTACTTAAATATGAATTTTTTTAAGCTGGACTCAAAATTCGTTAAGGATTTTTGGAGGAAACAATTATTTTATTTTATCCTTATTACTAATTTTTTTAAGACATATTAGAACTATTTTTATTTAACAATTGTTATTGTGATTATTATTGCATTTAAGATTTTTATTGCCCAGTAAATTGTTGAGATTATTACATGCTGGCATTTTACTTTTATTTTACTTCATTTTGATTTTAAATGCTTTTACTACTTTATTAATTAATTGCGCTACTACTTTGTTAGGAGGGATTTTAATTTGTTCCATTATTTTATTGATTTTGCTGATGTTATTGTTGATATTGTTAATAATTGCTATTTTTGGCACTATTTGAATTCATAGTGTTATTTGTTGACGCATTATCAATATTGTTTGTTAATTTTGCATTTCCATTGTTGAGTTGATTTCTTTGATTTAACTTTCTTCTTTGAATATCCATATAAAGAGCCTAAATAAAAAAGTTATACATTTATAAAAAAATGGACTTAAATAAAAAACTCATAAAATATTTTATATTTTACATCTCTATACTCCTTGATAGAATACTTTTTAAAATCATTCATACTTATTTCGATCTTCCTTCCAAAAGTAATTTCCTCTTCTAAGCAGTGAAAATCTCTTAAAAAGGGATGTTTCAAAGCTTACTCGACAGTTAATCTGTGCTTCGGATTAAAAACTAGTAGTCTTTTTAACAAATCAATACACTCTTCCCCTGCCCCTTAGAAAGTCTAATGGAAACCTCTTCTTTTTGTTATAGTAATTTAATTTATAATGTTAGAAGCCAATTCAGAATCAATGGCCTCTATATCTTCTGCTTTAGGTTTTCCTGTTAATTCCAAAATTCTCTCAATTTAATTCAAAGTAGAAGTACCGGGAAAATTGGCCTTTCCTACTATTAATTCGCCCAAAATACACCCTATACTCCACATATCTACAGCCTATTATATAACATATTTAGATATAATATAAATAATAATTTTAATTTTTAAACTTTTAAATTTCTATTAAAAATGACACCATATGTCAATTTTACATTATACTCATATTTATTTAAATAAATAAATATACATATAAATATATATAAAAATAAATATATATAAATATTTATATAATATATACAAATATTTATATAATATATACAAATATTTTTATATATATATATTTACCTTATTATATCTAGTACTACCAAGTAAAATTTCAGGCGCTCTATACCATCTAGTAGCCACATACTCAGTGTAAGCGGGTTCGCCTCCGTTTTCGTCGTTGAAGGCTACGCTTCTAGCCAGTCCAAAATCTGCTAATTTGCATAAACATTCCGAATTTAGTAAAATATTTGATGGCTTTAAGTCTCTGTGTATAAGTTCTCCCGAGTGTAAATATTTAATTGATTTTAAAATTTGGTATATTATATACTTTTTGTGGATGGATTCAAGAATACCTGTAAAAATTATTATGTTATGGAAATGTTCTTTATTTATTTTATATTATTAAATAAAGAGATTTTAATTAGTGTTCGTTTTTTTAGTGATTATTTATAATATATAAATTTTTTAATTTTATTATTTCTTATTATAATATATGGGATTTACCTGCTCTAATTACAGCATGAAGATCTGTCTCCATATAGTCAAACACCATATAAAGGTCCTAAAAAAATGAGTAAATTTAGAACAATTTTAGAATTAAAATAAATAATTAATAGAATAAATGACATAATAATTTTAAAAATTCATTAAAATATAATATTAACCTTATTATTTTCAGCTTTTATGATATTTTGTAATTATATTATATTAGGATGCCCATTTAATTCATACAAAAATTAAACTTCTCTAAATGTTCTTTAAGCATCAGTACTGTTATGAAATGCATCAAACACTTTTTTCAACGCAACTATAGCTTTAGATTTTTTATCCTAAAATAAATTATAAAAATATTTCATTTTTATATAAAATCAGTTATTATTCTATATTAAAAACACAAAATACTAAAAATACGTTCAAATTTTCATATATATATATAAATTAATTATTATTTATTTATTCTTTTTAAAACCACTACTTTGCTTAAATTGATTAATTAAGATATAATTTTCTTAACCGAAAATAAATATATAATGACAAAAATTTTAATTAATCTTAAGATTTTAATTTAAATTAATTGCATTTTTTTTTAAAAATATAAAATTGCACTACAAAATTTTCGATTTTTTATTAATTTTAAAAATTGATTGATTGTTTATTTGATTTTTTTTTTATTTTTTTTAAAAAAAACAAAAATTGCTAAATAACTTACCTAAGCTTTCCAAACAATACCATAAGCTCCTTTTCCTAATTTTTATAAAATTTCGAACCTTCTTAATATGTGAGGCTCTATTGATTCGTTATTATTTTGTTACTAAGACATTTTTATATTCCTTTTTTCGGTAATATATATTATTTATTTTTTTTTTATTTTATTTTTTTATTATATATGATTATAATTAAATTACAAGTAAAATAAATTTTTATTATTTTTTTTTTTTTTTTCCTCAATTACTTTCTTTATATAAGTTTATTTAATTTTATTAATTATTAAATATTAAAAAGAAAATTGTAGATTGCGATTTTTCCTTTTATTTCTCTATTAATTAGAGTTTTAAATATTTATTTTGTTAATTGTGTATTTTTCTAATCATTTTTTCTTTTAGTTTGTTTTAAATTTATTCAATATGTAGAGCAAAATTACAATTACGAGAAATTTCAATAAAAAAATTCAAATGATTAAATTTAATTTAAAAGTTAATGTTAACATTCAATTAAAAATTAATCTATTAATTATCATACATATCAATCTTAAAAAAATTATATTCTAATATATTATTTTATTTCTCCGTTTAGTAAAATATATTATTAGAAATCAATTTTTAAGATTGATTAAATAATTTATATTCAATGTTAGAAATAAAGTACTATATGTTTTATTATTTTTTTAAAATAAAGAATATATATAAATTTTATTTAAATGTGCATTATTTACTTTTTATCTATAGCTTACTGAATTTTTAAATAACTTTATAGATAATATATACTTAAAATATTACATTTAACTTATTAAGTAAATAAAATAGAATTTTTTTTAAAAATTAAAATAAAATTTAAAATTTAATTCATAATTTCAACAATCTTACAAGAATAAATTACTTCTTCCGACACAACTTAAAACCAAATCGCAACCTAAAAATACAGTTTCAGTGGCATCCAAATTCTCATTATCTCCAAACATTTTAATTTTTTATTTAGTATCTAATAAAGGATTAATTTCAACCATATCCATACCAACAAAATTACCAGACTCAGCTAATTTCCTTAAAATGTAGTGAGATTCCTAATAATAATAATTATTATTATTAAAAGATATATATATATATGATAATAATTATAACTTATATTATATAAATATGATAATTTAAAATATAATATTTAGTATATTATATATTACATTGTAGTTTAATCCTCCATGAGCTTTGGTTCTAAAATCAAAATTATAAAAATTATAAAATTTGTGTAATATATAATTTATGGTATATTGCTAATTTTAATTTATTACCCGGTTCCAGGAGCTATTTCGGGGTCACACCCATCAATATCAAAACTTATATAGATAGGACATCCTTCTTTTTTAGGGTCTAAATAATTAACAGCTCTTTATAAAACTTGGGCAATACCTGTATTAAAATAAATATAATTTTTTACATTAAATTATTTTATATTTAATAATAGCTAAAGTTAATAATAAGTAAATTTTTACTATTTACTTTATATTAAGAAAATATTTTCTTTTTAAAATTTTTTTTATTAATTTTATATTTATTATTTATTTACCTCCGTGTTCCAAAATATGGTCAGGAGTGAAACATTTGATTCCTTTTTATTTTAAACTTAATTTTTCATCATTATCAATATCTCTTACTGAAATGTAAACTATGTCTTCTTCTTTTATTTAATTTCCTTCTAACCAGTGGAATCCTTTTATTTCGTCTTAACCTAACCATCCCATCAAATGAGAAGCGGGCATTCCGTGATAATTATTTCTTTTTTCGGGATCAGTCATACTAGGAACTACAGCATCAGCATGGGCGTCTATCCATATGACCTAAATTTCGAATTAAAATATTTAATATAATAATATATTATTAAAAATATCTTTTGAAATTTTATAAATTCTTTTTAAAATTTAAAAATGCATTCAAATTAATCTAAACCGTATAATCTCTTAAAACTACACAAATACAACAAATTTAATAAATAAAACAAAATATTATCAATTAAAAAACACTTCTCCAGCCCAAAAATTGCTATTTCGATACATCTAAAACATCAAAAAATTTCCCCCAAATAAACCTAAACCCTTTCCCCCCCTCCAACCCCCAATCTTCCTCCAAAAAAAAAAACCCAAACAAACGATTTTAAAAGAAATATTCAAATAATTAATAAAATAAATTTTATTTTTTTATTATATATGATTATAATTAAATTACAAGTAAAATAAATTTTTATTATTTTTTTTTTTTTTTTCCTCAATTACTTTCTTTATATAAGTTTATTTAATTAT
>LDAU01000019.1:173786-289535 GCA_001447515.1 Pseudocohnilembus persalinus
GCAGTTGTAGTCTTATAAAGCCTCGAAAAGCCCCGCCTCTCTCAGCGCCTGGGGGGCCTGCTCCACCCCTGACTTTAACTGGCCCTCTTTTATAGCGCAGCCCACGTAGTGCAACTTTTTTTTAGGGTAAATTTCGCTGAAGGGCGAGGAAGAAAATTAAAAAGAAAGTTGCTGGATTTTGCCGATTTTTTTTAGGTTTTGAGAGAGTTTTAGGGAGTTTTTGGGGATTTCTGCTAGGTTTTTGAGCATTTTTGTCGATTTTTTTGGAATTTTTAGAGTTTTGAGTTTAATTTTTTATTATTTATTTGTTATTTTTTATTTATTTTTTATTTTTTTGTTTTTGGGTGATTGTTTGATATAAAATATCGTCATTTTGATTATTTGATTGACTTTAGGTGTTCAACTTTTTATATGGTAAGATGAATTAAGGAAAATTTTAACCATATTTTTAGTTTTTTAATATATAATATTGTTATGCAAAAATAAATGGATATTGAATAAAAATTTAGCTGAACACCTTTTTTAAGTTCAAATACATTCTTTTAATTCTTTTTAAATCAATTTTATTTTTATACATATAGAAGCATAAATTAATATTCAGATCAATATTTATATAATTTGCTAACTATCTTATACTTTTAAACGTCTAAATAAATTTATAAACTTTATATTTTAATAAGTAAACAAAATAATGAAAATGTTTAAAATGATCATAAGATATTTTAAATTTTTTAAATAAATCAACAGTCCTCCAAAAATAAATTAGTTCTTCCCATACAACTTAAAATTAAATCACACCCTAAAAATACAGTTTCAGTAGCATCCAAATTAGGATTGTCTCCGAAAACTTTGACTTTTTTTTCTTTTGGGTCCAATAAAGGATTAATTTCAACCATATCTAAACCAACAAAATTTCCTCTATTAGCTAAAGACCTGAAAATATAATGAGCTTCCTATTTTACAATTAAATAACGTTAATTTTTAATAATAATAAATATAAATTCTTAATATATATATTATATTTTTAATCATTCATTTATATATATTTTTTGAATTAATCTCATTATTAATATTTTTTATACTGTATTTTTTAATAAATTTAATTACTTAATAACTTAATCCTCCATGAGCTTTAGTTCCAGTTCCAGGAGCAATGGAAGGATCCAAACCATCGATATCACAACTTACATAAACGGGGAATCCTTTATTTTCGGGATCCAAATATTTAAGAGCTCTATCTAAAACAGGTCCAATTCCTAAATTTATGCAAAAATATAAATATTAAGCAAAAAAGTTTATTATGTAAATTAAAACAATCATATTCACTTAATTATGAAATAATAAAATTAAAAAGATTATTTATTTAATTAATTATTAATACCTCCATGTTTTAAAATATGTTCAGGAGTGAAACATTTGATTCCTTTTTCTTTCAAATTAACTTTTTCATCGTTATCAATATCCCTTACGGCTATGTAAACTATGTCTTCATTTTTAATTTAATTTCCCTTTAACCATTCAAATCCCTTAATTTCATCTTGGGTAATCCATCCCATCAAATGAGAAGCGGGCATTCCATGATAATAAGGGTATTCGCTCATACTAGGAACAATTGCATCGGGGTGCGCATCAATCCATATAACCTTAATAAATATTAAAAATATTTAAAAATTATAAAAATATTTAAAGATAATTAAAATCTTAAGAAATATTATAAAATCTAAGAAATATTAAATACCAATTAATAATTAATACACTAAATTAATATTATATTGTATTATATTTAATATTAAATAATACATAAACAGTATATTTAATATATATAAATACACTTTTTTTATTATATTATATCTATTTTTTTTACCTTTAAATTTTCATGCACAGATTTCATTCCCGAAATCGAGCCAGTGGCGACACTATGGTCTCCTCCTACAGTACAAACGAAGCCATTTTTTTCCTAAGCAGCTTTTTTAACAGTTTTATGAATTTCATATAACAAGGGGTCCAAAACTTCGACCATTTTAACGGAGCCTTTATTTTCTTCTTTAATATTTTCTTTTTTTACATTTTTTATGGAAATATCGCCGTGGTCGATGACTTCGCAATTATACTCTTTTAAAGCATCGAATAATCCGGCTTCTCTGAGCGCTTAGGGGGCCAAATCCACTCCGTTTTTTGTTTGTCCTTCTTTTACGGCGCAGCCTACGTAGTGTAATTTGGATTTGGGGACTAATTTTTCGAGTTTTTGGGCGACGATTTGCATTTTAAAAGTAGCTTTTTGGGTTATTTTATTTTGTATTTATTTTGTATTTATTTTTTTTTGTAAATTTATTAAATTTTTCAGCATAAAATTTTTTCGATTTAATTTGATTTTATTTTATTTTGCTTATTAATTATAATTATATAATTTTACAAATTATCTATGGTAGTATTTTTATTCTATCTTTTTCGGGAAAAAAAAAGAACTGAAAAAATGTAATTTTAATGTGTTTTTATCACTTATTATGGAAATATGAATTTTATTTGTTAATTAATCTTAGTAATAAAACTATCATATAGTCTTTGATATACAACTACTTTTAATTAGTAGTATTATAATTATATAATTAAATTATAAAATTTAATGCGATTTAATCTTTACGAGTAGTTAAGCAGAAAATCAAATTTATTTGCATTTTGTTTAATGCTTTTTAAATTTATTATGAAGTCTAATAATATTAAATATTTTTTTAAAATTAATCTATATTTCAAATGCCAATTGTTTTAAACCATTTTCAATTATAAATTAGTGTAAACCAATTATCACTTTTAAAAATAGTCTTAGTACTACATTATAATTTTAAATTTCCTTTAACTTAAATCGATTAATTTTAATTAACTAAAGTCAGAAAAAATATATTATATAAATATTCGGGATATAAGGTTTATTATAAAATTATTTAATTACCTTTATTTTTCAGAAAAGAATCTTAATTAAATATTTTAAAAATAAAACCCTAAAATTAGTAAAAAAACAGAATTAATAACAAATTTCATAAATTCCTTAAATAAAATGGAAGAAGATAAACAAACTGAATAAATTCAGCCCCAAAATAATACTGAGCAACCTAAAGAATCTTAAACCACCGAAAATCTCTAAGAAAAAACCCAATAATAGCAATAGTAACCAGAAAAATAAGAAAATTAAGATGAAAATTAGGATAAAAATAATGAAAAATAAGAAAATTAAGACATAAATTTAAGTTATAATAAAGATGAAAATTAAGATGAAAATAAAAATAAACAAGATATAAACTAAGATGAAAACTAAAATAAATAAGGTGAGAATTAAGATTTAAATTAAGAAAATTAAATTAAATAAGATGAAAATTCAGATGAAGATGAAAGCGATTTAAGCTTGAACGAAGAAGATTATAAATAAGAAAGAGATTACGAAAAAGGAATCGGAGGGCCTCCTCCTCTTTACATAGGAGACGAAAAAAAAATGAAGGAAAAATAAAAATTAGAAGAAGAAATGGCAAATTTTGACGAGGACAGCTACTAATTACCTCCTTTGGAAATCCCTGCCCATGAAAAATAATTAGGTATAAAATAAATATATATATATATTAATTAATTTTTTAAAAAATTAGTTTGGTTCAATAATATTTTTAATATTTTTTTATACAAATTATAAAGGAAGCGAACAATTTTCAAAAAAAAATTATTAAGAAGCTGCGAAACATTATTCTAAAGCTTTACTTGGATTGAATATTTTAATTAAAGATGATAGAATTGCAGATGAAGAAAAAATGGTTTGGTTTATAGAAAATATTTAGGTACCTTGCAATTCAAATTTAGCTTTATGTTATATTAATTTAAAAGAATATCAAATCGCAATTGGCTATGCTGATACTGTTGTCACTTTAGATTAAAATAATATAAAAGGTAAAAAAAAGGAATATTCAAAAATCAAGCTCTTTTTTGCTTAAATTTATAATTATTAATTTAAAAATTATACATATTTTTCTAAATATAGGACTTTATAGAAGAGCTCTTTGTAATATTCACTTAGGAAATTTTAAAGAAGCAAGAAGAGATTTAATTAAAGCCTAAACCATAGACCCGAAAAATTCCAGTGTTATTAATGGTTTTGAGTTTTTAAAATAATAATAAGAAAAATAAAAATAAAAAATGAAAAATATGTCTAAAAAAATACTGGGGGAAATGGACTATTCTAAGGGATAAGTTAATACTTTACCCAAAGAAGTTAAGGAAGCCTAAGAAAAATATAGATAAAGATAAAATGAAGAACTTAATCATAAATAATAATAAAATTAACAAGAAAATAAAAATTTTAGCGCTGAAAAACTGAAATAAGCCAAAAAAATAATTTAAGAAAACATAGAGGAAAATAAAAAAGACTTTTTTTATAATCTCAGAATAATGCTTTTAACACCTTTGAATATAATAACAGATTTATGTTGCAAAAGAAAAATTCCATCATAATTTTTTTAAAAAAAAAAAAACTGATTTTTAAAAAAAATATAAAATTTGATAATTTTTTATTTCATTAAAATTATTTAAAATCTTAATAGAAAATATAACGATTAAAATTGTAAATAATTAAATATATATATATATTTATATTTGTGAAGTTATATTTAAATCTCAGAACTAACTTTAGATTAAAATATTAAAATAATTAATAAATTATATATACTTTAATTTAACATTTTATACTTTAATTCATTATCAAAAATCTAATAATCCCCCATTTTTCTTTTTACTTAACATTAAATACTCAGGAATTCTCCCAATCGTCCCAGGAATATCATAAGAACTATATCAAAAAAAATATTTATTTAATTATTTTATTGTATTTATATATTTATTTTTATATTTGTTTTTAAATTTATTTTATATAATTATGTTATATGTTTATATTTTATATTTATATTTGATATATATATATTTATATATATATATTAAATAATTATATTTGATACTTATTTATATATATATTAATATTTTAATTAAATATTAATATTTATATTAATTTTTTTTAAATTTTTATACTTTTATTGAATTTTTATTTAAACATTTATATTTATATTAATTATTATTTATGTTAATTTTATACCCAGGTCCAGGTTCATAAGATTTTTTTGTTTTCGAAAACCTAGTAGATCCTCCAATAGTAGGCCTTGTTTATGCAAAGGAGGTAGTGTAGCTCCCTTGATAAGAATTGGGTCCGATATTTTAGTATTAATTATTATGTAAATGAGGTCTAATAAAAATATAATATAATTTAAATAATTAATTTATTACTATTATTTTAAATTAAATTTTTTGTTTTCTAATTTTTACCTTTATCCTGTTCCAAAACTTATAGCTTTTCCTTCGTCTGTACTTTTTACAAGATATTATGCTGGCCCTGGAACACTTTAACCTTTTTTTTATTTAACTCTTCCAGTAAAAGACCATTTTGGTCCTCCTAAAGCTTTTTTTTTATTTTCATATGTGCCTGGCCCCGGAACATCTATTATTGATTTTTATATTAAATTATTAATATAATTATTTAAATAATTATTCTCAAAAAAATTGCTAAAAATTCATTTTTAGATAATTCTTTTAAAAATTTATTAATATTTACTTTATTAAGCATTGACGTTTAAGTCCGGTCGATCAGCTAAACCTATACTATTACTTTTTAAATGAGATTCTTTGTTTGAAATTAAAGTTTAATCGTATTATCCTGGACCAGGTACCATAAATCCTTCTCTTATATCTCCAATTGCGCCTGAACTTTTTGTAGATGTTCCAATTCTTATACCTTTTTTTGATCTTAAATTTAAATTTTGGTAAGTTCCCTTTTTAAATTTTTTAATAAATTATAATTTTATTTTATTAAAAAATATAAACTATCTATAATTTGAATTAATAAATTATACTATTCTTAAATTAACAAATTATACTATTTTTGATTATAATATTTAAAATTTATCATTACAGGTCCTGGGGAACAAGTTTCGTACATTTTCATTCCTTTATTTAATTTAACTCCCATTGAAAATCCATTACTTTTGGTGAAAGCAGGATATTTAGGAATAAAGTCCTAGGGACCTAAATAAATGTAAATAAATTTGTAAAAAAAAATATATAATTATATGTAATTTATTTAATTAATTAGTTATTTTCAAATTTTACCAGGTAAATCATTAAATTAATTTAAAGGAGGTCTTTCTCCTTTAGGGAAACTATAATTATAACCTGTGGTTATTTTACTATCAACACTTTAATATTCACCAGGTCCAGGATTTCCAAGGTCTCTAATTCTATTAATAAAATTAAATAAATAACCAATTTTGCATAATAAAAAACTAAGATATATATATATTTACAATTTCTTTTTTATGTCTAGTCTATTCTATTGATTAACCCTTTTTAAATTTAATAATTAATTTAAAATAAATAAAATAGAAAATAGTTTTATTAAAATATGATACAAAATTATAAACCAGGTTTTTATAATCGAATAAAAAAATAATACGATTTATTAATTATAGCCCAATTATATAATATAACATATTATAATATAATATGGTATAATGTAATATAGTATAATATAATATAGTATAAAAAATATTAATACGTAGACCTTTAAGGACTGGTTCCAAATCCTGATTAATTTGTTTTTCTCATCCAAGATTACTGTGTTCTTGATTACATAAACTAAATTCCTTCTTCAGTAGGATAAGCGTTGGGTCCGGGCGTAGTACTAATAATTTCTTTAGGGTGCTTATAACTCATTGTAAATTATTATGAAGTTGGTTTAGATGCTTTAAAATCTGGCTTATAAGTTGGGGGGCCAGGCACAAAATTCTCGTATTTTTACTCTAGTTTTTCTCCAATTTATATTTTATTGTAAGGATATTTATCCTTTTTTTCGTGCTCATAATTTCCAGGTCCAGGAAAACCTTAAAAATTTTATATATTTTAATGAATACATATAAATTTATAAATTTCTTTATATTTTATTTAAATGAATGGAACTCATTCCAATATTAAATTAAAAATAAAAATCATTTTTTCAATCTAACTACTAATAAATCTGATTGATCAACAAAGAAACAAAAATTATATATTATTTGAGAATAAATAATTGTCTAACTATTTTGAGAAGGAAACAATAACATTCCATAAACCAAATAATATTTATTTATAAATTTTAAATATTTCATTATATAAATTATATATAAATAAAAATATAAAATTAATTAATATATAAATAAATAAAATACCTCTTTTATCTGCTAAATCCTATCTCGGCCCTTTAGGAAATTTAACTTCTCTTTACTTAGGTTTATGCTAAAAACCTAACGTATAATTATTGGCAGCTGGAAATTATTTTTAATCTTCTGAAACCCAAAATTTTCCCCTTTAAGAAGTTCCTAAAGACCAAGCCCCTTCAAATGTTAAAGATGGTTACATATGTATAATTTTTTTATTATTATGTACTAGTTTAATTATTATTTATTTATTTTTTAACTAAAATTGTGTCTTTTGAATGTAAATTTTTTGTTTTTTTAAGTTTTATTTTCGATTTTATATTTGCTATTGGGAAAGTTTATTTATTTATTTTTTTATTTATCCGCCTATGGTTTTATAATTTTGATTTATTTTAGTTGATTTGAATATTGAAAAGTTCTTAGTATTTTATTTGCTTTAGTTTTTTCTTTGTAGAATTGTAAAGATAAGAAACTATGTTATTTTATTTTTTTTGCTTTAGGAATTATTATTTAATTTATTTAAGTTTTTTATTATTATAAAAATTAAATTTAATTAAAAATAAATATAGTAAAATGTTGTATTTTTTTCAATCAAAACAGCTAAAAAATTAAAAAAATAATATAATTCACATAAGTATTTTGTTATAAACATTAAAGTAATTTTATTTTTATAAAACTGTAAGTAAAAAATAAATAAATTTATAAATATTTACAGAATTATGATAATTTACAATTACTTAAACATTAAATTGTAATAATCAATTTTATTATATATTTATAAACGTTTTTAAATATCATATGTGATAATGAATAAATATTTTTATAAAGCATAATAAATTATTAGTAAAAAAATCAATTATTTAATTGAAAAATTAAAAATTTAAAATATAAAACATTAAATAATCAAATTGATCAAAAAATGATATTATTTTTATATAACTTATTTAATGTAATAAAAGTTAGTTTTTTAATTATATACATAGATAAAATCATATGAAAATTTATTTAATATTATAAAAAAAATAAGTAATTGGTTTTTTGTTTAAAAAAATATATAAATTTAATTTAATATATTAAAGGAAAAAATCTGCAATTTAATTTTAATCTATTTAATATAATATTAATTTGTTAATATAACAAATTCATTGATAATTTTAATTCACTTATTAATTTCTTAAATTACTAAAAAAACTTTTACTCATTTAGCCGATTTATTATTTTAAATTTTTTACATCTTCATCTAAATATAAACTTTTTTATGCCTGTAATCCTATCTCTTTATGATCTCTTATTATTTATAATAAATCTTCTTCAACTGATTTTATTATTAAATCTTAATTTTCCTAATTCTAAAGTATATCTTTAAATTAATTATTTATATCTTAAAACTATTATTTTAATTAAATCTGACTGTTTTATATATCTTACTTACTAAACTAATTATTATTTATTATTAAAAAAATAATAATAAGGTTAAATTTTATATATTTTCATTATATTAAAGCCAAATAAATGAATTAAAATTAAATAAAATTACTTAATATTCATCTTTTGACAAACTCAATTGCTATATCAATTCCTAAATTTAATCTTAATATTACTTCAAAAATTATTTAAGATCATTTTCTTTATTTAATACTTATTCCAATTTTTCTTTTGATTATTTAAATAATGTATCAAATTATTAACTTAATTTTTTATTAAATTTAGCCAATTTTTCTTCATCCAATTCTTGTATTTCTTTATTTTTTTCCTATATTTCTTTTAATTTTAATTCTATATTCTTAGTTATATCTTTATTTCCATCATTATTTATTTTTTCTTCTAAAATTCTTATTTAATCTTCCTATTTTTTTGTAAAATAATATGTTATATATTTCTAAAATAATTCAATAATTATTTAAATTTTTTATAAATTTATATAACTAGGAATTAATTCTTTACCAATTTTTTTATTTTATCATTACTTATGGAATCTATTTTTTCTTATTATTATTGTTTTCGATTATTTTCCTCCTATTCATTTTTTTAATCATTTATTTTTTATTAACTGTTTATTTCTAACAATTTTTAAGTTGTTTTTATTTGCCCTTCGTGATTTTCCAATCTTGATTCAATATTAAATAATCTCTCAAAAATTTTTCCAATCATATCATTAAATATTTCGAAAGAAACATATTATTATTAAATAATTTAATTTTAATTTTAGTATAAATTATTTCCATTTTAATTATTTTAATAGTTATAATTTTGAGAATACAAATTTTTGTTTATTTGTTAGTTACTAGGCAAAGATTTATTCATTTGACTTTATTGCAAAAATTGTTTTTGTTGTTAAACTGGACTAGTTGGAATAGTATAAAAATGATTTTCTAGTATATCTGAGAGAGAAGATAAATTTGGATTCTAAATATAATGATAATTATGTTTATTCTAAATTTTTTAATTGTTTTTTGGCTATTATATGTTATTATATATTTATTATTATTAAAAGTTTTGGTTTTAATTCGAAAATTATTATTATAATTCCTATGGTTATTTTTAATTATTATAATTATTATGTTAATTTTATCCAAAATAAAAAGGTGAAGGCTTTTGATTTTCATTAATAACGTTATTATGTACAAATTTGTTTTATTCACCATGCTTTTCTCTTAAATTTTCTTATTGGTATGGGCTATTTTACTATTTCATTTTTCTTAGTTTCTTATATTTATTTATTTTAAATAGATTTTTTTTTTATATTAAATAAATTCTGAAAAATTCTTCTTATAGTAAATTTAATTTTACAAATTATTTTTTAAACTTAACATATATTGAATATATAAATAACATTTAATTTTTTTATCATATAAAAATGAAATATAAATATAGTTATTATTATAAAATTATCATAATTTTCTAGCAATTACAGCTAATGTATCTAAACCAATAGCTTAATGATCATTTTTAATAATTTGTAAATATCTTTGTTTGATTTTCTTCATAATATTTTGTTTTTACTCTTAATTTTCAATTAATTCTAATAACTATTAAATAATTTTGTCGCCTAATAATGAATCTACTTCACTTTCTCTTGTCACCCAGTTCCATGGCATAAATTAATTCCAAAAAATGCATTCTTGAAATCCGGCTTCTTCTAACATTTTGTTTAATTTTTCTTTTTTACCCAAATGAAAATTAGATCTTGCTTCAGGAATTTTAATTTTTTCTTCTTTTAAAATCTATACAGCTACTGTAAATATATAAGAAATTTTTCTGTCTCCCCAAACTGAAAAACTTGCTATGCCCTCCTAATATCAATATTTTAAAATAAACAATAAATTAAAATGATAAATAAAATATAAATGATAAAAAGAAATTATATTTATATATTTTTTAATATTTTAAATATAATTTATATACTAATAAAAATTATATAAATTACCTTTTAAAGTACTCTATAGGCCTCATTTATCATATTTTAAGGATTTGTCGTTAATTAGAGGCATAAGGATGATATATAAGCATCGAATTAGTTATCTTTATAAGGTAATTTTTCAGAATTTACTTTTTCTAAAATTAAATTAAAATCCTTAAATTCTTTTTTTTCTCCTTAAAATGGCTAAATTTTTTTAATTTCAAAATCATATAAATTTCCAAAAGGGTTGCTTTAAAAAACTTCTAATCTTTTTTGAGAAATAGCCTTAAAAAATTAAAAATATAACATTTACTAATTATAAATTTTATAAATTAAATTGAATAGCACAAAAATTATCATATATATAAAATAAACCTACCAAAAATTAACTACTTAAATCAGTTAGCGTCAAATGAGCATCTTATTATTTTCTTTATATTAAAAAGGGTATCATATAACCAGGACCAAGTCCAGTTTCCAAAATATTTTTCTTAGTTTCTATATTCATCATATTTAACATAGAAGAATAAACTCCTACTTAAGAGCCCGAAATCTTATTAGTGTAATCTCCAGAAAATTCATCCCAATATTCTTCTAATTCACTGATGGATTTAGTAGGTAATTCCTTTTTAGAACAAAAATTAAACGTAGAAAATTATTTGTTTAAAACTTAGTTTTTGGCTAAATTAATTAACATTTTTTAGGCTTTTAAATTCATTATTTGCATTTATCTTGTTTTTTATTGAAGTTTTTTTATAATTTTTCAATTTTTTTTTTTATTTTTTTTAATTTTTTTATTCAATTATTTTTGAATAGTGGTGTTATATCATATAAATAAAAATTAAGTAAAATATATTCTTATTCCAAAATATCTTGTTTATCATTATGCCTAAAATATACAAATATTTTTGGAAATAAAGCTTAATTTAGTATAAATATTTATATCATTGATTATTTCAAAATTATTCTATAAAATGCGAAGATTTAATTTGTCAATTCATTATTATTACTATAAATATATCAGAATATTAGATAAACTATTTATATAAATAATTATTATTTATAAATCCTATTTTATCATTCATACTTATTAACATATTTCATCATAAATTTTAAGATTTCTTATTTTTAAGAAAAATAATCTCTTTTAATCAATCTCAACAATTGATTATAATAACAAAAATTACCATTATTTATTAATTTATTATAATTTTAGAAAAAAAATTATAAAAAATAAACAAAATAAAAATCAATTAAAAACCAATAAATTTAAATAACTCAATTGTAAATTAAATTTAATAAATATATAGTATAGAACATGTAATCAACATATTTAACAAATAATCTTCCTTAAATAAATTCTTAATTTCAATAAAATAATTCAAATTAAGTAAATTATTTACAAATTATAATATATTATATGTAGTCTCAATATTAAAAATTTAGTAAATTTAATATTTTTCTTTTAATAACTTAATTTATATAACCTTAAAATAGATTAGCCGACAACAATTTTGGGGTAACAATAATATATAAAATATGTTTTAAAACTTATTTTAAATCTAAGATAACTTCATACATTAAGGACAAGCTAATATTTAAAATGTCATTTAATTTTTTAATCATAAGTAAAGTATTCAATTAGAATTTCAAAATAAGATTAAAAATAATTTTAATAATTTCAATTCATAAGATAATGTAATTCAATTTTATTAATTTATTTTTTTAAATTTTAATATTTTTTTATTATAGAGACATTTATTTGAATAAAAAATTTGAATAGATATTTAATAATATTAATATATAATTATTTTATTATTTACTAAAAGATGACTAATGATAGAATTATGATATAATTATAATAAGGAATAAATAATACTTTAGAAAAAATAAAAGAAATATAATTATCATTTGAAAAGTTTATAAACTTTATCAATGGTATTCAGTAAAGTCTTTCACAAAATCTTATATAAATTCACGATTTGTTAAAATAAGTATTCCAAAATTCTTAAATATAATAAAATCAACTAAATTAATAAATTACTTAGTAATAATAAGTACAACAATTTTAGTAAAAAAATTAACAAAATTAATAGTAATAGCTTTCAAGCTAAAATATGTAATAATTTTAAGAAAATTGCTATTAAAATATAAATAAAAATGAATTATATTATATTGTTCCAAATTAATACAAAAATTAAAAAAATAACTAAAATTTTTAATAATAAAATATGAAAAATATGATTCAAAATAACTTTTAACAGCATGACCTTACCAATTTGAATTAAAATAAAAAAGAATAAGTTAATAAAGTAAAACAATAATTATTGAATAAAAACTTTAACATTAATTCAAACTTATAAAATCTTCATATATCCACATCTTCAGTGCCCCATTCCCCTACCTCTCAAAACAAAAAAATAACTAGAAAAATAAGTGATGATTTCTATTTATACAGAAATAAAAGCGAAAAAAATTAGTTAAATGGATTAAAATAAAACCAGAATAACTTTTAATCATAAAATTAAATTGTATAAAACTCAAAACAAAGTAAATTCAAGTTATTTTTAGACTAAATAAATAATAGAGGAAAATAAAACATATAATAAATTTAAAATAACACATAAATAAATACATATATTAACTTAATCAATAATAATTCAAACTATATATATGAATCAGAAAAAAAAGTTAATAATCATAAATAATTGAAATAAAGATCAAATTCATGCGATTTAAAAAATATAAATAATAATGATAACTCAAAAATTGCATGTAAAAAATTATTACGTTAAAATATTTTTTAAAAAAGTTAAAGTTAAGCCCCAAGATAGCTTAAGTTATATGATACTTTTTATTATTTTATAAGAAAGTCTAGTATAACTAATTAGTATGTGATTAAAAAAGTCAAACATATTAAAGAATAAAATTTAAATGAATTTAATAAAAAAATTAAAAAATTATAATAAGGAGATAATAAGTATATGTTAATGAAGGTGACAAAAAAAATAAGAAAAATTAAACAAAGTCAAAATAAATGTAAATATTATTATTTTAATAATGAGTATAATTTATAAATATTTGAATTTAAAATTTTTTAATTTTTATTTAAATATATTTATAATTAACATAATTGTTAAAATAATTTAACTTAATTAATAAGAAGAAGAAGACATAAAAATACCCCTTTAAAATGGTTCTATTTTGGTAAATTAAAAAATTTAATAAGTTAAAAAAACAAGAAAATCTGTGGACTGCATATTTTGAAAAAAATATTTATTTAATTTACTAATTTATATTTATTTATACACAAATACTAATTTTAATTTTATATAAATATGATATATACTTAATTTTATATAAATATGATATATACTTAATTTTAATATAATTAAATATATATTTAATTTTATAATTTAATTTATTATTTAAACTAATCTTCTTTTATAAAAATTAATAAACTTATATTTCTGACTCTTACTAAATGATAATTTTACCTATTATTTTTAATTATATTGATTTTCATTTTTAATTAATTAAACCAAAACTATTAAAACCCAAAAAATATCAATCTACTTAAAACATAATTAATTAAAAAAAAATAAATAGTTAAAAATCTTTTTGACTATTTATTTTTTTTTAACCAGCATTAAGTAAATAAATTGCTTTCGCGGCACCCAAAAATGTTAGAAAAAATTCGTTTTTTCAGACAATAAAAAAAAAAAAAAAACCGTGGGGAAAGTCCTCCTGTAATAAGGTAGAAAGTACCTCTTTTGACTAAGGGGGCGTCTTAAATGTCAGCCGAAGATTTTTATTTTTTTTTATTAAAAAATAAAATGAGGCATTTAATGGCATTTTCGAACTCTCTTTTCAATAGCAAAGTCATGCAATTAGAAATAGAACTCATAAAAGCTTAAAAAACTTTTTTGATTCTATCTTCCAACACAAGGAGGCTTACTTTTACTTAATGCACCTCTCACATATCCATTTTTATTAAATTTTTTAAAAAATTTAAAAAAAAATTCTTTGATTTCTTTTAAAAAAATAAAAACGAGAGAATTCAAATTAAAAAAGACTTTTAAATTAACTTTTTCAAGTCGTTGTTTATTTTTTCTATAATTTTCAACTAAATTATAGAAATAATAAATAACTTTCTCCATTTTTAAAAAGAAATTGATTTTTTTTTAAATTTTTTAAAAAAAAAGATGGAAACCTGATTCCCTCTTCAGCTGCAGGTAAACAATAATAATATTTAATTTTTAATTAAAATATAATAAAATGCCTAAAAAAGCATGGAATAATCGCATACACGGTTGTTACATGAAGACAATAGGCAGAAATTAACAGATATTAAAATTTATTAGAAAATTAAATTCATTAAATTTTCTTATTGCGATTTCTTACATTCTCTTTATAATTATATTATGATTATAATTGATATTATATTAAAAAAATATTAATCAAATTTTTTAAAATAGCTTTTTATTTTGTGCTACACACCTAAAGTGCTAAAATTAAGGCTAGCTTGCAAAAAGAAGAAAATGGGAAAAAAAAATAATAATAATTGTTGTTAAGATTTTAAGCTAAAAATCGTAATAATAATCAAATCATAACAAACCAAAAGAAATAGTGATTAAAACTAATTTTATATAAGTTGTAATTAAAAAATCAATGAATGTAAAATTATTTTTAATTATTATTTTAAGTACTAATTTATATAAAAAAAATAAAACACGCAAATTACACTCCGAGACCGCTTTTTCAATATTCGGATCTCTTTTTTTCACTTGCAAAATTAAATGATAGTTTCTAAGAGATAGACATTTCGATATGTTTATTTCTTCCAGCTTTCATACAATAAAAAAAATAAATAAGTAGATAATTTTATTTTTAATATAAAAAAATTTAATTATCAGTTTTTGAAATCGAGGCTAATTCTTGCTGCTATATTCTTCTCTATTAATAAGGTAATTATATATTTTATTTTTTATTATTTTTAAATATATAAATGATGATATAAACCAATGCACCACTATGATATACATTGATTATAAATAACACCAAATAAATATCTGATAAATACGAAATTTAAAAATTATATAAATATTAAAAAACTAATTATTTCTAATTTAAATAGGTTTAATAAATGGGGTATTATATTTATATCTTATTGATTGAGAGAAAAAGAATTAATGTGATTGATAATTAATTTTTATATTAAATATAAAATATTTAATTTAGTTATTTATTTAATATTAATTATATAATTATTCATATTATAATATGTATATAATAATTATTATAATTATAATGTGTTCAATAAAAGAAAGAAAAAAAAAGTCAAATAGATTAAATAAATTCAAGAAATTTACTCTTTTCATTCAACTTTTTTAAAAACATCAGTAAAGTATTCCCTTTAATGAGCAGGAAATACATTTGGCATATAATTTTATAAATTTACAAAATATATGTATAATAAAATATTTATTATAATTATTTGATACCAATAATTATTATAAATTGAAAAGTAACATGAATTATTAATTAGAAAATAAAAAATAAAATAATTAAAATAAAATAATAAATTTTAAATCTATCAATTAAGATTAATGGGGTAACTTTTTTCTAAAGCAAAAGATTTTGAAAAAATGGAAGAAGATATTAAAACTTTATAAGATGCAGTTAAATTATTGAATGGAGTAACAGAAGTAAAAAAGATAGATATATTATAATTTTTAAAAATTGTATAATAAATATATAAAAAATAAAATTAATGTTTATTTTTAAAAATTCTAATTATATTTTAATAGAAAGCTTAAGTAGTATAAGAAAAAATGTAATCTAATTTTGAAGTTTTAACTAAAAGTGTTACTAATATAACAAAAAAAGTAAATATTAATAAATATTAAAATTAGCATCTATTTAATTTTTCTTTTCACTACAATTTATATATTTATATATCATTTTTATTAAAATTTTAATTTCTAGGTGTAGGAAATATCAAAAGGCGCAGAAGATATATTAGATCATAATTTAGACATAAAAATGCTCAACCCTTTTGGATGACATTATACTAAATATTAAATAGATTGCTATATTATTTTATTTTAATATGTTAATATATTAATTTATAATTTTATTTACTTAAGTTATAAATAACAATAAAATTAAAAAAAAGCAACAAATATTTCAATTTAATATATAACTCAAAATATTCTTTATTAGTTATTTAGGAAAAAAAATAATATTCAATATGATACAATAAACTTATCCTAATATTTTTATAATTATAAATAGTTAAAAATTAAAAATATTTATATAGTCATTCATTAAATTAAGCGCTTATTGATAAATCCTAATTTTGCACACTTTTTAATTTTTAATTTTCTTAATAATAACTATCGTTGTAATAGGATTCTGTTTACTAGGTATCAGGTTAGAATTAAGTACCATTATACTTATTTTAGCTAGTATCATTGGTGTTTTCATTTATTTAAAATTTATTTAATATAGGAATAGAATTAACCACAGTTCTAAACTTTCCCCAAATACCAATTTATTAGTTATTGGTTTATTATTCTAATTTATTTTTTTTAAATTTTAATTAGAAAATAATAATTATATATCAATACTTTACATTTATATTTATATTTCAAAGGAGAATCTTAAATTTCGCTTTCTTATATATCTTCTTCCTAATAGGAATCGTCAGATTCATTTTCTTGTTTAAAAATAACCTAATTTTATTGGTTTTAATTTTCATTGATGCTATTTATATTATCATCATCTAGTATTTATTCATCTGCAGAAATATTACTATAAAAACTATTTTATAATTTTTCAAATTCTCTAATTTATTCTTCTCTATTTTGTTTCTTAATAACAAAAAATCCCAATCCAAAACCAAATAATAAAGCAATTAATGAATAAAATATTAAAGTGCTTGGCTTTTTACCTTTATTCAAATCTTTTAACTTAAATGTATAATTAATTATTAATATAATTTTAGAAGACTTATTATTTTTTATTTTTTTTAAAATAAAAAGCAATAACTGATATATATTTTTTACCTTTGTTGCGCTACAATCATCTCCCATAACTCCAAAATCACAGTAACATTTTCCTTCTATACAAACTCCTTTACCCGAACACTTATTTACACAATTGCTTAAGTCATCATATTATTTTCCCTATTCTTTTACTTACAAATATATATTATAATCTTAATCTTATAATAATTATTATGATTGTTATATTAATTAATTTTGGTTATCATCTAAATCATTTTATTATTCATTCTAAGAACAATCATCTTATAAATATCCTTAAATCAATAATATTATTATAATTGTTTTATTTTTTATAAATTAAATATGATTGTAATTATAAAATTACCATCCTAACAAACGCATTTTCCCAATTTATAATTACATAATCCATTATCACTACAATTATTTAAACAAGGCGAATTATATAATTGATTTTTTCTAAAATCTTAAATTATTTCTCCGTCTTAAATTATAGCCTAAATTCGTTGCTTATAGCTCTGTTAAATATTTTATAAATTTAGATTGTTACTCTCAATAATTTTTTATATAGAACAATCATCGCCATAAAAAGAGTCATCACATTCACACTGCCCAGAAAAATTACAAATCCCCTGATATTAAGTTAATTATTTTATGTACAAATCATTATAATTTATAGATGAAAATAAGTTTATAAAATATTTAATTTATTACATTTATAGGACTTGTACAGTTCTATGGACATGGTATATAAATTTCACAAATTTCCCCATTATATCCAGGAAAGCATTAACATTTTGCATTGCTACCGCAAATACCACGTTAGTAACAATCAAATGGACAAATTAATTTTTCAGAACAATTATCTCCTAATTAGTATTATTATAAATTTTAATTATATATTTATATTTATATTAAATTTTAATTATATTTATATTATTTAACCTTAAAATCCATTTTAGCAAACGCATCTATTATTTCTCAATGTACCATTTTATGTGCATTATATTTCATCATTTAATTTAAAGGCAAAAAAGTTATCTGTACAATTTTCCATCATATTACACCTTTGAATATATTGAAAATAGACATTAAATTAAAACTTATACTTTTATTTTTTTAATATTTTAAAATATATTAATTATATTTTTAAAATATATTTTTACCCACCGAAAGTTATAATAACATCTCCGCTTTTTACAAAACCCTAATTCTCTTCTTACAATTATACTCTTCAATAATAAAAGATTATAAGTATATATATATATTTTCATTAACATAAAAGTATTTAATTATATATATTACCCATCATTAATTTATATTTGCTGCCATTCTAAGTCATTAATATTCATCGAATACATCTCTTTAAAACATTATTTTTGAATGTAGTCACATCCTCCAAAAATAATTAAGTTACTATTATGTTTTATCATACTAAATCCTTACCTTGGACTAGGTTTGGTTCCCTTTTATTGATTTATAATATAAATAAATAAAAATTTCAATATATAATAATTTATATTTTAAATTTTATTATTAATAATTTTTTATATTTTATATATATTTAATAAAATTTACTCTTGAATCTAATAAATCCCATCTCATTTATTCCAAATCAAGTTAATAAATATCATTTTTAGATATTCCTAAACTGTATCCTCCAAACATATAAATGATATTTTCTTTTACTTTTTCAAATCCAAATAATTCTCTGCCAGAGGGGGCTTATCCATGAATAACTGGTTATTACCATTTTTGGTTTACAATATCCAAAAAATAAACATCATTTGCATAACCATCAACTGTATAGCCACCAAAAATAACTATATTTTCTTTGTTTAAAACAGCTTTATGATTAGATCGGGCACTTGGCATCGGTCCCTCTAAATAAAGTTATTCCCATTTTCTCTTTTTTTATAAATAAAAAAAAATAATTATAAAATAATTTAAATAATAAAGATATTTATTTTTATTATATATTTTTTTTTATATATAAATTTATATACTTCTTCTATATCCAATCTAAATAAATCTTGTAAAACCCCTTTTTAATCTGCACCACCAAATATATATAAGTAAGATCCGTAAACAGTTGAAGTATGACCGGCTCTAGGCGTGGGTTAATTTCCAAATGTTTTTATTTTCTTCCAATTTTTTTAACTTAAAATAGTAACATTAATATATGATTTAAAATATCCAAAAATATTTTAGTTTTGATATTATTAATATTAATTCAACTAAAAGTATATGTATTTAAATTCATATTACCTTAAATCAAAGATAAAAAGATCATTATAACATTCTATATCTAAATTACACCCACCAAATAAAATTAAACTATTTCCAATTATATTTAAAGTATGACCCCCTCTTTTTTCAGGAAAATCATCATAAGCTATCATTGGAGTCCAAAAAAATGGTTTAAATTATTATGGCATATATTTTTTTTCTAATAATTACTATTCACTTAAATTTTCATCATTTTATAATTAATTTTGGTCTACCTAAAGTTCTCCATTTTAAAGATCTATATCACTAACATAATCTATATTTATCATTTTACTCTACTTTGTTTATTCATTGAACTGCTTCAAATATACCTATTATATTAAATTAAAAAAATTTTTAAAAAATTTTTTAAAAAAATTAAAATTCAATATTATTATTTATAATAATATAAAATTTATATATTTTATTTTAATGTACTTAGCCATCTATTATTATGACTTAGTTGTTAGAACCTTCTGTTTATATTATATTACTTTAATAAGTTTCCAATAAATTTTTATTATCTAATATTTGTTAGAGATTTTCTTATATTAAGTTATTTTATTTCAACTTATTTTATTCATTTTCAGAATTTTAATTTTTTTTTTGCATACCTTCTTTTATTTTTAAATCATTAGTGAATTAATCTTAATCATTTTAATTAACTTATTTCTATTTTAACTCTATCACAAAATGGTCAATATCCAGGCTACTTTCATTTATTTGTTAATTTTACTATCCATTTTCTTATGTTTATTTTTGAGTTTATCTAATTAAATTCGCTTATTATTCATCTTAAATTATTTCCATAGACAAAATATGTTAAGTCTATTAATTATTTAGCGAAATTGATATATGAAAATAACAAATACTAATCAATATTATACAATGTATAAATTTCATTTTTATTACAACCTTTAACTTATATTATTTTTTCAATCTTTCTATAATTTTTTACAATATATTTATTTATTTATTTATGTTAATTTTTTTTTTTTGATATATAAAATAATAATTATCGTTTTAATTATACTTCTAATAGGTAATATAATAATTCGTTTTTAATTTTTTACATAATATATCAATTAATTAACACTTATTTTTTATAAATAATAATATTTAAATTATTATAAAATATATAATAAATGATTTTCATCTTCATTTACGTTTTATTCAAAATTTTTCCATGAAATGGTAATTTATTATCGGATTCTATCTTAATTTTTAATATATTTAATTAAAATCTGAAAAATCTAAGCTATAATAATAGTTTTCTGACTTTTTTTAAAATCCTTTAAACCCATTCTTTTTTTATTTTTATTATT
Source organism: Pseudocohnilembus persalinus (assembly GCA_001447515.1). NCBI lineage: Eukaryota > Ciliophora > Oligohymenophorea > Philasterida > Pseudocohnilembidae > Pseudocohnilembus > Pseudocohnilembus persalinus. The sequence goes on from LDAU01000019.1 coordinate 195,079, forward strand.
AACAGTAATTATAATGGAAAATTATAGGTTAATATTTAAATTGTTTTACAACCTATTTCCATTTTATAATAAAATCTTCATTTATGACATTAACTTTATTTATTTCTGTGAATAAAAATATAACATGATTCTTTTAGCAAATTTTTTAAATATCATCTCTGCATAAAAATTCTTTAATTTAAAATATTTAATGATAAATAAAATTTTAATTTATGTCTTTAAAATAGTTAAATAAAAGAACTTAATCAAATTTAAAATAATAATATATAATTATTACCTTCTTATTTTAAAATATTCTAGCAATATTAAATCAAAGAATTTTTCCAATTATTTTGGCTCAATTATAAAACTGTTTTTTTACCAAAAATCGAAGCTTAAATTTTAAAATAATTCCACAATTTTTAACTATGAATACTGAGAAAATTACTATTTTTTATGCAAATTTCATCATAAGTGTTTATTTTAATCAAGTCTGTATTTTTTTTATAAAAATTTTAAAACACATGGTCCAAAAACTTATTCTTTATCTCACAATTGTTATCAAATATATTATTTACATTAATTTGATCCTTTTATTTATTTTTAATATTATCATTGTTACCATATTTTAAAGGTGATTTTAAGTTATTTTACTCTATTTTAGGAGATTTAGATTGCAATTAACTCAAATCAGAATAATTAGACATAATTTAATTTTCCTTTTCACTTTCACTTTCGCTTTTGTCCTAACCAATTTAGTTTTCAGAATGTAATTTAATTTAAGTTAAATAATTTTTTTGTTGTCTTAATTACTCATCTTTATTTTATTCTAACTCGAAATTATTATATGTTTTACCTTTACTACTATTGGAATTTAAATTTAAAGGTGAAAAGTCACCATTTTATTACTTAGATTATTAAAATTATAATAATTTATTTTAATATAAATCTTATTCCAATAATTAATTATCTTGTCTTATACATTTATTTTATAAATTTATATTATTTTATTCTTAAAAAATATGCCTCATATTTTAATCTCTATCATTTATTATATTTTTTTTCAATTCTATGACATTTTACGAAAATATATGCGAATTTTCTACTTATAAGCTTTACAACTCATTAAAAAATTGTTTTTCATTTTATTATTTTTAGTTTAAATATTGCTTTTAACAACTTTCTTTTTTAAAGTCATTTTCGCATAAAACATCTTAATTTAATTTTATATTTACTGTTTCATTATATTATTAAATTTCAGCTTGTTTTTAGTTTAATATTTCTTTTATTTTAGCTTCAATTTCTATTAGATTGTTTTATTTTTCTTTTTATCTATGTATTATATTACCTTAAAACGACTATAAACCATCAAATCCTTTATCATAATAATTATCTTCTATGCTTATATTTGGTTTTATAACTTTTTTTTGCTTAATTTTCTTTCCTTTATTTGATTTTTTATCTTAAGGTAATAGTATAGATATATATAATGTTTTTACTTCAAATGATTTAACTAATTATTCAATTTCTTCATCTTTTTTATGCATTATTTTAAATAAGCATTAAATTTTTAAAACATCATCTTTACGTTATTAAGGATTAAATATTTAAAAATCCTCAAAATTCAATGTTAATAAATTTAAAGCCTAATTATATTTTCCGATCTATATTTAAAAAATCATTTTTATAAGTATCATGACTATTATATCATATTAAATATATAATAATTTAATACCCTTTCAAAAGCACATGCTGATAAATAGTAATATTGTTGCATTAATATATCTTAAGGAAATATTAAAGTATCATTAAAATAAATTTTTCCTTAATTTTGTATTAAAAATGGCAAACTCTAAAATAAATAGAAAAATATATAAAAAAGTGATATAAACAATTTATTTTTAATTTTCTATTTAATTTACAATTTGAGTATTTTAATTTAATAATCCCCCAATAAACTTTATTAATTTCATTATCATTTCTATATCTGCATTTTTTAAAAGTAATATTTCCAAAAGCACTAAATTTAAATTAGATAACCCTTTTTATAGATAATTTATTATTAGTAAATTTGAATTTAAAAAATAAAAAATATATAAAGCAAATTAAAATTAGCTAAAAAATAATTATAATCATATAATAATATATATAACTGTAATATACCTTCTTGTGATCCATTTACTTTTTAATATATAAAAATACCTTTTTCTATATATAATTACGCAATGTTTAAAATTTTTATTTTTTAATCTACTTTTTAATTTTGTATTTTAGCCTATTTAATTAGAGCTTAGCATAAAGAAAAAATTCTTTAACAAAGCAAATTCATAATTGTTATTTTGTCGCTAAAATTTAAATTTTAAACACTATCTTATTTTCTTTATACTGTTTTCTTTGGTTTTACTGTTTTATATAATTTTTAATAAATTTGTATATAAAGTGAAATATTAAATACATAAAAATATTTTTTAATATTTACATTTATCAAAAAGCCGAAAAAGCTTAGAAATTTTAAATGACTGAGAAGCTTTACAGTCTCTATTATCATTATGTTTAGATTTTTTTATTGTATTCAATATAGATAATTTGTTACCACTTAAATTATTAATTATTTTTTTGGAATTTATTTAACTTATTTTATTTAAACTGCCTAAATAAATGGATTTACCATGATTTGTTTAATTCAATTTATTTTAATTGTTATTATCGAATTATAAAACTGGCATTTAACTAGATTAAAATTAGCAAATACTTTTACTTTTTATTTCTTCTTTAATATTAAGCTAATTTATATCTTAACTTAGGTTATTTTTGGAATTTTAGGCTTCAAAATCTGAAAAACTAAACATTAAGTCATCTTCATGTATAATTTTACTTTAAAAAGTTTTTGGTTTTTTTTTTAAATTCGTAAAACTTTATTATTTCATCGTACTTTTATTCATTTGCTATGATTCGTTTTATTCTTGTAGTAAAAGATTTCTACATATACTTTAATTATATTAATTTTTATTATGTAATACTGAATTATCTAAGTTAAAAATATTATTATTTTATTATATACTTTTTAACAAAAAAGTCTTGTCAGTTTTTTATTAATCCTCATTTAGTAAAAAGATAGTACTTTTATCTTGTTAATTTTAATTTGAGATATCTTTTTAATCTTATGAACAATTTTTTAATTTATTTATTTCTTTCATATTATTGTTAAAATCGATTTTTTTAGATTAGTAAATATTTGATTCATTTAAATATTATAAATTTGGCTAAGATATATAGAAATTAATTTCGCTAAGTTTAGTAATACCAATATTATTTAGCTCTGAAAAAATAGATTTTTTGTAATTTATAATTGCTTCTTCATATAATCTTAAGTCCATCAAAATATTTCCTATATTATTATAACAAATTGCAGCCGCTTTTCTATTACCTTATTGGAAATTATTATATTATTGAAAAAGTAAAAGAAATTTGAAGGCTCTAATAACATGTAAAATTTAAATAAGTTATACTATTATATAAATAAATTTACCTAAACTAATGAATAATTTCAATCCTTTATAAAACTAAACTAAACTTTAAACTTACTATCCCGAGAAATAGATTTCATTCCCAAATTCTACAATCTCTTATAAATTCTTTTAATTTTTTATAAAAATGATTATTTTATAAACAAAATTTATAAATATAAATTAAATACTTTAAACGTTTAACATATAACTATTAATTCATAACAAGTAGGTTAAAATTTTATATGATCTTTAACATAATCACTTTGTTCGATTTGATCTATTTCAACAGTATTTTCTATATTTATTTCATTATTATTATTTAAATTTTCTTCTTTATATTTAAAGTTGTCAATGTAATCTTTCCTTTAAAAATTTCAAAATCATTAAAAAGCAAATTCTCTATATTAAACTAATTAAATATAAATAAATACTTACAAATATCTTATGTATTTTATTAAGCCTATAATTGGTTTGTCCATTATACTTATTTATCTATATCCCTAATATCCCATTAAATAAATACAAACTATAACTTAGCACAAAAAAATAATGATAATAATTATTTTTATAACTTGATACCTAAATTAAATAAAGTTTATTTGAAAAAAATTTATTAATTTTTTTATTAATATATATTTTATTTTAAATTTATACTCATTATAAGCAAGTTGTTAAGCAGAGTAACTGTAATCATCTCCTACAACCATTATTATTAAAAAATTTTGATATCCAATTTATTTTGAATCTTAGTTATTTAAAGTTCCTATTTATATAGGGTACATAATTCCTATTTTCATATCTTATTCTTCTTTAAATTTAATTATGTACCTTTTTTATAATAAATTATATTTTTTTTTATATCTTTTTATATTATTTTGTCTTATTGGATAAAATTAAATTAAATAAAAAATAAAAATAATCTACTTTTCATTGTTCCATGGGCTTTTATCTTATCGAAAATCTTAATCTTCCCATATAAAATTTAGACTTTTATTTAACCCTTATTTAGTTGCATCTACCTCTAAATCAGTTATAGATAATAAACCATATTCTTTATCAATATGGTAAACTGATGTATTATTCTACTCTGAAATAATACTTTGTCCTTTAAATATTAAATATTATAAAAATATTTTCTTAAATTACACTTTTAAATCATTATGTTTACTATAATTTTAATCTTTTAATGAATTAGACGCATACTCTTATAATTAATAGTCAAAACATTATACTTTAGTTTAATTATGATTAACAATATTAGAACATAACGACTATCCAATATAATTTGCGGCATAAAAAATATAGGGAGTCACAAAATTAGTATTTTCAATTTATCTAGTGTTATTAAACCAGCTTCTGCATCTATTAAATAATTTAATATTATATTTAATTTTAAACTATATAAAAAAATTATCAAAAGTTATCATAAAATAAAAAATTAAAATAAAGTTTTTATTAATTACCTAGTATCATATCTAAACTAATATTCCGGCAAAACCGGTACACAGTCGGGCATCTTATTATCTTCAGATCCAAAATCATATTCTTTTCCTGGAAATGTAAACCATGTAGTATCCATGAAACCTTAATACCATGTTATATCTTATACCTATTAAATAAAAATATAATTATATTTAAAAATTATAAAATAAAAAAATCTTCAAAAAACTAAAAGGTATTTAAAATTTTTACTATCAATTTATATAATTACTCTTTGTCTATTTTCTTCTTATTATATTGCATACATTGACCTGTATAGTGTAGCTATATACATTCTTTATTTAATTATTTCATATACTAATGGATCGGTTTATAGCTCAGCTAGTGTCCCATATACTCTATGATACCACATATCAGGTCCAATTGTATTATTTAAAAAAAAATTTTTGCATTCTTTATCTATATTTGAGTAAGATTCATTAATTGAACAAAACATAAAACCAACGTCTTCAAATTTTTGAAATTTTACCTAAAAATGCACATATATATGTAAATATATTAAATAGTAATAAAAAGAGCAATATTATATAATAAATATCAATGATATTATAATTACAATACAATATAAATTTCATTTAATAATTTACTTTATCATTTAAAAATTTCTTATCAAATTATCTCATAACCTCTAAATAAATAGCTTTCCATTACAAAATTTTCTTCAATTAAATTTACTATTAAAAAATATTGATTATTTTTAAATTTAAAAAGTAAAAATCAAAACTGTGAAAAGATAGCCATTTAAAATTATTAAGGTTTTATCTATTATTATTTAATGTTTAAAGTATATTTTAATTTTATAATAATATATTTATTTTTTTGCGAAATGAAATAATTTTATTACAAACATATTTCTAATAAAATAAATAAATAACAAATTGAAGTTGAATGAATTATATTAGAATTGGTAATTTTTAGTCAAAACTGTAAAAAAATCTAGTATGAAAATAAATTATATTACTCTTGAAAAAGCTATATTATGAATACCTATTTAGCTATATTCTTCCATAAAGGCTTTAGTTTTTTCTTACCTTTATTATAAAATTATAATGAAAATACAAAGATATTTGTGACAATTATTATAGTTAAATATTTTTACCATTGATCTAATGTTTTTTATATCATTAAAAAATTTATAAACATAACAATTGTTATACCCAATATTAAAGGTATTGTAATTATTAGTAATAGTCTCATTGTCTATTTACTTATATTATTTTTATTCTAAGAATATTATTCATTTTGTGTTTATTTTTAAAATGGTGATTTATGATTAGAAATAAAATTCGATTTTTATTGTTAATTCATTTTATTTTTTTATTATTTTATTTTTTAAAATCAAGTATAATTACTTGATAAATTAAATTTATAGTAGATAATAAAAATTAATTAGTTTAAATTTTCTAAATTATTAGGTTGAATAATCTTTAGTTATTTTTTCTTAAACTCCATAAATATAGTCAATATAAGATTTTAATTAATTTAAAATTTTTAAAATTTTATAACAATTATTTTTAATTTATACTATTTTTACTATATGCTTAGATTTAATATTATATCAAAATATAAAATTATAAATTAATTTAGTATATACAAATTCTCGCACTAAGTTAATATAAAAATTAATAAAATTTAAGTTTAATAAAACCTTCTACTATTTATAAAAGTATTCCTTTAGACTGAATAAATTACATATAAAATAAGCGAATAATTATAATTAAAAATCAAAAATTTTCTAGGTGTTAAATTTAAATTTCATTTTCTTGTTTAATTGTCATATAATAATTTTAAAATTTTTAGTAATTATTCGTGTAAAAGTAATTTCTTAGTCTTTTTATTTTAAATTGTTATTTTTCTAAATTCTATTTTTGTATAAATTGCTTATTTTTATAAAATTAATTAAAAGTTTGATTTGAATGGTAATATTAAGAGGTATTGATATCGGTAGATTGATTTTTTTTAGAATAATAGTTATTATAATGCAAAATTATAATTTTTGGGAGACATTTTTAATTTTTAACATTATTACTTTTTGGAAAATTTTCTTTCTTTTAGTATTATTAATTAAAATATTATTTGGATTTTTTTACTCCGTATAGTTTTTTCCAATAATTATAAAAATAATTTTTTTAATTTATGATTTCTTCTTATTCTTCAGTATAAATAAATAATATAAATTTCTTATTATTTTTCTTGCTTAATACTTAAAAAAGATGTGAATTTTCATATTCTTTTAAATATAAATTTGATAAATAAATTAATTTGATATATATATCTATAAATTATTTATTATATAAAAATTAATACCCATTAAAATATTTTGAACCGATTAAACTAGTGCAGTTTCCCAATCCAATACAATTTTATTTTCATCAATTTATGGTAAATTATTAAATAAAGATGTTGCTTTAAACTTTTCCCAAACTTAACAATTTTTAATCTTATGATAAGAAGAATTTTAAATTAAAATTCTATCGTAAGTATTAATTTTAATTTAATCCGTTTCAGATTAATAAAATTTTTAATATACATCATTCATAAATTATATACGAAGCTACCTTTCACATTAAATTTGGCCTTAATTTATAAGCTAAAAAATATCAGACAAATTTTTATTTCGAGATGAAGTGAAATTTTCTTACTTTTAAGGAGAATGTAAAATTGTGGCAAATGAATGAGTTTTGGCCTTATATGCTTCTTTTATTGAATTACTTAAACTTTATTGATTTCTTGTTAAATATTATTTTTATTTTTAATTGTTTTAAAATAGTGTAAAGTTTTTTTATCTCATATTTCTTATCATTTGTTAATCATGATTCCTATGATAATTATATTAATTTTATTATTTTTCTTCGCAATTTTTATTTTAAAATTAGCTTTTTTGGTTATCTGGATTTGAGATATCATTTTAATTTAATTTAAAATTTGGATTTTCTATTTCTTCGCTAGAGCCTTAGAACAATTAATCTCTTGGTGTTGTTAATTTTGTGTTCAAATACTTTTTATATTTTTATTCGTTTAAAAGAAAATTTTATTAATTTTTACCTAGCTAATTATTATTTCTTTTTATTTAAACATTATTTTCTTGATTATGTAAATAAACATTTATTGTAGATTAAAGACTATTATATTATGGAGAGCCACTATTTAAAGAATTTATATTTTATGAAGAATCATTTATATTTAAATAAGCATTCTTTTCTGATTTTTGATCATTTACTATCCTACTTTTTTGTGATAAGTAGGCTTTTCTGATAAGATCAAAATTTTCAGATATGTTGCTATTCGAAATTTTAGGAAAACTTTATAAATTACAGATAGAAAGGTCAAAAAATTAACTATTCTATATTATCTGTTCGTAAGTTTGCTATTTTTATTATGTTGAATCAGATTTAAAACCAGATTTAAAATATGACTAGCCTTCAAAAAATAAATGTAATTTATACATTTATTACATCCGAAATCGTAACTTTTAACTTTCCATATATTATTTATCATTTTCAACAGGTATTATTATAGATATGAAAAAAACATTAGGTTTAAATTTTTATTATAACCCTTTTAAAAAATTTGAATTTAATCTTTTAGTCTGCAATATTTCTTAAATTTATATAAGATCAAGTTTCCTTTGATAAGGTGAGTATATTTTAAATTTTTCCATATTCCAGGTTAACAATGTCATAGCAGTTTTATAATTCTTTTGCTTATTAAAATATATATAAAATAGATAAAAAAAAAATAATTGAATATTTTACATAAAAGTATTATCATATATTATTACTTTAATGTTATTTAAGGCTAGCAAATAATTGAACTTCTATTTTAATATTTCAACAGGTATTTTTAATATTCCACCAATTGAATAACTTAATTATTCATGTTTTTTCTATATATTTAATAGTTTATTTTAATATAAATAAATTTATAAAAATAATTTTTTTTTTTACAAAATCGTCACTTATATTAGGATTTTATATTTATTATACAAGGGCTTTAATATTTTTGACTTTTTAAATAATCAGTTATTTTTCAAATTTCGAGCTTTTACATAAATATGTCAAAACTTCTAATTACTGTAATTTTAAATTTAATAAAACTAAATTCCCATCTTTTATGTATGTTTGAATCTTATTAAAAACTTCAATAGAAATATTTATATAACTTAAGGATGAATCCAAAATTTCTATTGAATCAGTTCTAATTTAATACCCATTTTTTAACCTTTTTTAGTACTCTAATAATAAAACTTATGAAATTTAGTACATTCTTTTTACCAAACATCCAAGCAATTAAACTTTTTAAATATAGTCAAATTCTTTAACACTACTTTTTTTTTAATCTACCTTAATATTTATCACTAAAAAAAAGGAAATTAAGTGTATATTTAATATAAATTTAATAAAATAAAAATTTAAAATTATTTAATTAATTGAAAATATTTAAAATAATTTATTTAATTATAATTTTTTACAATTTTTTAAAAAAATTTAAAATTTTTATATGGAGTTTTTAAAATTTTTAATCGTTTCTTTTATGGACTATCTTTTTTTTTATTTCTAATCACCAAATATTTTTTCATTTTCATCATTTAAATTGCTCTCCAATTCTTTTTCTACTTGTTCATTTATACCATTATTAACATTTTAATTATATACAATTTGATTAACTATTGTTTGATTTTTGTTATTATTTATATGTAATTCTGATTTTAACATTATTTTTTCTTAATTTTCAATTTTTGATATAGATTATTAATTATTCTCACTAAAGTTAAAACTGCTAAATAATTCATTAGTTTTCACATCATTTTATTATTTATTTTGTTTTTTGTCAATTTTGTTTAAATTTAAACTGGAGGCACTTTAAGATTCTAGTTTTATATTTTTTTTTTATTAAAATTTTATTATATGACTATTACTGGTAAGCTCGTTAGTGCTTCCACAATTTAAAAGCCAATTATTTTTTTCAAAATTAAATTAGTTACATTTTTACAGGTTTTTTTAAGAATTATTTTGGATACTTATGTTATTACTAGATTTTCTTAATTTAAATTAAGATCCATTTTAAAATGTTAAATCTAATGGGCTGTAAGGTATATTTGAAAACTTATTTTATTAATTGTTTTCTTATAAAATTTCATGTAATATTTTTGATTTTTAATTATTACAACCTAAATAGGTTTCATGAACAAATTATGTCAATTATTTGTAGCTTTTTAATCCTATAAATTCCAACTCTATCTATATAGATTTTTAAAAATGATAGTAAGATTCTTTAAAATTTTCTTATTTTATTAATATATTTCCAATATTATTATGGCAGATAGCCTATTATTTTTTATTTTCTAATATAATAAAATCATTTTAAATTGAGAATTAATTAAAGTTAATAAATTTATATTTATTTTTATTTTTACTTATTCTTTTAAAAAGTTTTAAACCCTTATAAAACTAAACCAAACTTTATACTTCTTATCCCTGATAGTAGTTTTAAATCCCAAATTCGATCATGTTTTATAAATTCTGTTAAAATTAATGTAAAAATGTTAATAATTAATATAAGTATATTATTATTTACAAATTTGTATTCACTTTTTTAATTATTAATTATATATTAAAATTATTGCAATAATTATAATTTGTAAATTTAATAATTATATTTGATTAAAAAAGTGAGTTTAAGTTTATAAATAGTGACACTAAAATATTTTACTTAAAATGTTTCACTTATTACTTTCAACTCATAACATGATACTTAAAATTACACATCGTTTTAATTATCATATTTTTCCAAAATTTATTATAAAGACTGCTAAATTTTATTTTACTATTTATTATAAACATTGTCTTGGTATATTTAAATCCATAGCAATAACTTTCTTTTATTTGAAAAAAAATATGTTTTATATATTTAATATAAATTGATAAAATATTTTTAAATTACATTCTTTTTATATAATATATAAGTCCTATTAATGGTTTGTGCATTATCTATATTTATTTATATCCTTAATACCCCATTAAGAGTACAGAAATTATTTAAGCAAGCCCAAAAAAAATTATAACCATTAGTACAAATCTACTAAATCTGGATTTTAAAAAATAAGAATTTAAAAAATAAAATCATTTTTTTATAAAATTTTATATTTACTATTTATCTATTATTTATTCAGCTTTATCACTATAGTCAATACCAATAATTATATTAATTAAATAATTTTGCGTAATTAAAGATTTTTTTTCTTAATTTTAATAATTTTAAATTGATATAGGATAAAATATTGCAATTTTGGCTTGACCATGTTCTTTAAATTAGAGCTAATAACTATTTTAAAAAATAAAGTAATATCATATTTTAATTTATTTATATTTAATAGATTTTTAATTAAAATTGATTTTACCTTTCATTTTTCCATTATAAAGTTTATTAATTAAAATCTTGAATATTCCATAGGGCATTTAAACTTTCATTTAAACCTGCTTTACTGGCATCCACTTCTAAATCTGTTATTACTTTTACTTCGTTGTTGCTATCTATATGGTATATTGAAGTATTGTTTTCTTTATGTATAATACTTTATCCTATCAAAAAATATTAATTTAATTTTTATATTTCATTAAAAAATATTTAGTTTGTCTAAAAGATTTTCATTTAGATACTATAATTTTCGCTTTTTAAAGATTTTCTACTATATTCTTATAATTAGTAATCAACGCATTAAATTCGTTTTTCCCCATTAGATTCTATTTTTTAACAAATTGCTTATCCGAATAAATTTGTATTATAAAAATGATATGGTTTGGCAAATAATGTGCTATCTATACTCTATCCAGTTATATACCAATCTCTACACCTATATATATATAAATTAATATTTATTTCCACTTAAAATATTTTCTAAATTTATTATATAATTCTTAGTCAAATAGATAAAAATATGCCCAAATTATAATAAATAAAATTTATTATAATAAAAACTTTTAAATATATTAATTTGCCTAGGATCAAAAGCAAATTTGTATTCATCTGTACTGGGAACACAGTCTGGTAAATTATCTTTATTTGAATCTAAACTATAATCGTATAAATCTGCTGGGTATATGTAAAGAGTTGTTGATTCGAAACCTTCATACCATGCAATATCCTAAACCTATAAATATTTTTTATTATATTAATATTTTATATTTGTATTTTATATAAAAATATTTACTCTAGAGCTAATTCCTTTAGATGTGTGATATATAGATCTATATAGTGTATCTATGTATAATAAATTTTAAACATTTTTATACATTTAAGGATTATTTTTCAATTCTTCTAAAGAACTAAACCTTCTATTATACCAACAAGATAAAATTTCTCTATTTTTTTCAAATTTTTCTCGACATTCTTAATCGATTCCCTAAAATAGCTCTTAAGAATTGCAAAATGTAAATCCTACCTTTTCAAAATCCACTTTTTTAATCTGTTTAAAAATATTTTTATAAAAGATAAAAAATTTTGATGCAATAAAATAATTAAGTCAACTAATTATTCTATTTATTTTATTTATATTTTCAAAATCGTTATTATATTAAATAATTAATATTACTTTTTTCAAATTTGTATTCACTTTTTTAATTATTAATTTAAATTAACTTTATATCACAATTATAATTTTCAAATATACTAATATCTTTACCATAGTTAATGTTAATATTAATTGTAATTAATTAATAATATTTAGTTCAAAATTGATTAATAATTATTATCAAAATATACCGAAATCCCTTTTAATTAATAATTAATATTAACAAAAAAATATTAATAATTTGTTTATCAAACAAAATAAAATTAAGTTTTGTTGAGATTATTAATTATATCATAATTATTTCAATAATTATAATTTTTTATTTTTCTAATTATAATTAATTAAAAAAGTGAACACAAATTTGAAAATAGTTATATTAAAAAATTTAATTGTCTTTATTGCGTTTTAGCTATTATTATTTACTTAAAATCAATTTTTTGAAATAGGAGAATAAATTATATTTTCAACAATATATTTTTTATAAAATTATCTAAATAAATACAATTTTTATTATAAGCTTATAAATATTTACTATATTTGTTCTAATTTTAATATCCATTTACCTCATAACCTCTAAATTTATAGATTTTCTTTAAAGTATTTATTAGAATTGTGAATTCTGTCGAAATTATAAAGTAATACATTAGTTATTTTTTTAAATAAAAATAATTATATAAATAACACTACTTGTAAAATTAATAGTCTAAAAATTCTAATTAAGTAAATTATTAATGTTCAAAATAAAGATGTATATATCAATATTACTCTTGAAAAAGCTATATTATGGATACCCAGAAAACTATACTATTTCATATAACTAATACTTTTTTGATGCCTTAGTAATTTTTTTTATATTATTAAAAAATATAAAATAATTTAGATTTATTTATAAAGAGTTTAATATTTTACCATTATTTTAGAGTTGAAAATATTATAAAATAATTTAAAAAACATATGAATAAAATTCCTATAAATAATGGTATAACAATGGCAAGAATTAATTTAACTGTCTATGATAGTTTATACTTTGTTTTTTTTTATGCTTATACTGTATTTTTGCATTTATTTATGATAGAAGATTGCCTTAATTTTTTCTATATAAAATCTTTTTAATCTTTTTAATTCATTTTTGTTTTGTTTTTTTTTATTTTTATAAATTAATTTATAATAGTACATTCTAAATGAAAATAAATTAATTTAATTTTTACGATAAAAATAAATATAATTAAAATCATTAATAATAATAATCAATTATAAAAAATCTAAGTATTACACACTAAAATAAAAAAAACTAAAACAAAAACATTTCAGTCATAAAATTTCTTATTGAATTATTTTAAAGCTTTTTAATAATATAATTCATTAAAAATCAAATTTACTACTTTATAAATAGAACTTATATATTTTACATTAATTTAAATATTTACTCAATAATAATTAAAGATAATACATATATAATATATTTATTTTTGCTTTCTAAATACAAAATTATAAATTTTATTTAAATACAATGGGAATATAATTACTAAGTAAAATTTAAACTAAATAGACATATTAAATTATTTTCATTTTTTTTTTTTTCAAAACTATTCCAACAATTAAATATTTTTAATTTCTTCTTGTCTTATAGTCATATATATTTTTTGCAAACTTTATAAATTATTCGTGAAATAATAATTTTTTAATTATTTTGTCTTCTCTATAAAATATTTGAAATTTTCTATTTCGGAGTTATGCTAATAATATTCCTAAAAAAGACTAAAATTGTCATTATTTTATTTTTTAAATTTGGAATAATCTACCTCTTAACTTGTGTCATTATTATAATGGATAATAGTTATAAAATTTAAAACATTAGAGATTTTAATTTTATATTTATTATTGATAATATTTTTTGTACTGGTCTACTGTTCTGAATCTTATTTTTTTTTTGTACAAAATAATTTTTTTTTCTCGTTTTTTTCATTTAATTTGCCATGTAAAGTCTCCCAAAAATTAAAAAATTTAACTTTATTAGCCAAAATACTTTAATGATCATCACTGTATATAAATAAAATGTGTTTTCTCGAGTGAAACTATTTGGTGGAATTTGATTTATACTTCAAAGTTTAATGATCTAAATTTAAAAATAATACTATAAATGAGAATACTTTCTTTAAAAGAAATTAATAGTTAATTATTTAAAATTTAATATATATTATAAAATAATTTTACCCCTTAGAATTTTTTAAACTTATTGAATTAATGTGCTTTCCCAATCATTTTAATCAAAGTCAATTTGAGCCAAGTTATTTAATAACGACACTTTTTTAAAGTATTCCCATTATAAATGGCTTTATATTTTATAAAATGTTGAATTTTATATCAAATTCTTATCATAGGTATTAAAACTAATTAAATCTATATTTTACTAATAAAACTTCATATATATATTATTTATGAATATATCTTTCTTCCTTTTATCTTTTAAAAAATAATCATCAGATTTTTTATGCCATTTGCTCCAATCTTGTAAACTTGGTTACAATAAAGATTTTTACAACATTGGAAAATTGTTATTTTTTAATTATGATGATAATTAAAATTATTATTAATATTATTAAGGCAATGACCTTTATTATATCCGAACTAACGAGTTTTGATTATCAATCGGAGATAAACCATAAGCGAAAGGTGATTCTGTCTAACTTCTTTAATAATACCTTATTGATGTACTTAAGCTCTTTTACTATTAATTTTGCTATTCTTTTTGTTGTTAATTATAATTTGTTAATTTTTTTTATTAAATTTATGAATTTTAACTACTACAATTTTATGATTAATTTTGGCCAGAGCTTTTTTAATTTTAAGAATTATAACCTGAATATCGAGATTATAAACTGTTTCTTTTTTATAAACTCTAAGAATTTATTGTATTAAATTATGGAATATTTAAAATTTATTAAGTTATTTCATCGCTTTTTACTGGATTTTCACATTTTAATGGATTTGGCTTTTGATTTTTTACATTTTTTCTATTTTCTATTTATTAATATTTTGATTATATTTAGCTTTCTATAATACTAAATAGCTATCCATTTAAAGGAATATTATTAATATTTACAGATTTGTTATTACCTATCTATAATATATCATTGTGTTTTTAAAAATTATTCATATTAATTTTATTATTTTATTATTTATTTTAATTTTATTTAAAATTAAATATGCTTAATGCAGCCATTGAGGGATTAACATAGTTAGACTTAACAGGGCTTTCACAACTTGATAAATTTTATTAATTTATTTGCACACTAAATTACTCACTATTTAAGTTTTATTAATTTTTATTTTAAACCGTTTATGAAAATTAGCTTTCTTTTCTTTTATGAAAAGATGATTGTTAGCTTTCTTAGTTTAATGATTATCTTTTATTCAAGACATTTATTTCTACTTACTAAGATTGAATATTAGATAAATTTAAATGTTCATTCATACCTAAAACTTGATAATTTTCATCACTATAAATTGTATTTGGTTTTTATGATTCTTATTATGAAAACTATTAGCTGTCTTATAATTGAACTTTTGAGTCATTTAGTTTATCAGTATGCTTTTAAATTTAAAATTGTTTCTATTTTACTTTGTTAAACCCCTATTTCAAATAACTTTTACCTTCAAAAAATTATTAAAGTCTTAACATTTGTTAGTTTTTACATTTTTCTTTGATTTATTGAAGATGAAACTAATTTTTTTCTTAAGGTAAAATAATATATATATAAAAAGGCTACTATTAAAAGGCTCTTAACTAACCTGATACATGTTTACATTCCAATTGGTTATATTTTAAAATTTCTTAAATTTTATTTAAATCCATTTTCCTTTATAAAGGGTAAAAAAGAGAATAAATTTCGAAATTTTTTGTTAGTAATTTTAAGGCACTTTTATAATTTTTTTTCTAAAATTAATTTTAATTTATTAAAGTCTTACAAATCATTTATAAAATTTATAATTGTATTTAATATTTAAATTACTACTTTTATTTGTAAAATAGCCAATAAATAGTTAAAGTTTTATTGATTAATATCTAATGGTACTGCCAACAATTCTTTACTATAAGAAAAACTTTTATTGATCTTAAATAAACAAAAAAATGGTTTAAATTTTTAATTTATATTTTCATTAAAGTGGCTCCCCCTTCATAGAATATTTTTTATAAAGATGTAGTTTTTTAATATTAAGTTTTAAAAACAATATTTATTATTATGTAAGTATTTAAATGTTTTTATTTAAAGATTTCATAATTCTAAAAAAAAACATATATATAATTTTTAGGCCAATTTTAATTTTTATAACATATATTTTAGTATTCAAATTTACCCAATATATACAATAAGTAAGATAGATACTAGGGTTTAATAAGTAATATATCTATTTTATGTATACATTTTTATATATTAATATATGGGAATCTACATGCTTGTTAGCCACCTTGATATAATATATATATATATTTTTAATTGTTTATTACCTTCAAGCTATCTTATTCTTCTTGTATTCTTATATAGCTTTAAATTTCTTTTATTTGCTTACTTAATTCAATTGAATTGGAATTTAATAGAATTTAAACATATAATTAATGTAACTTTAATTTAATTAAACCCAAATAACTATAGTTTTCATATTCAATAATATTTTAATAAACATTTACCGCTATTCGTATATATCTATCAGCAGCATATAATAATTCCTACAAATCACTGTAACTTTCACATATTAATAAATTTAAATTGTCATTAAATATGCTTTCTTCACTATTATTAAAGAAATATTTTTATGAATACTCTTAAGTAAGCACAAAAGATATAGAATACATTCTTTTACAAATTATAGCCAAAATTTAAATTTTCTCCTTAAAATCTAATTAAAATAATTATGCTTATTCCAGTTCCATATTTAAATTAACAGCTTTGTTTAATAATTTATAATTTGAATTTAATTATATTTGAATTATATTAAATAAAAAACAATTTATATACCATTTTTAATAAAATAAGAAAAGTTTTCTAACTTAGATTTGAGTTTTTATCCTTAAATTTTAAATTTTGCACTTAATTCATTCGTAAGTGAAGCCCTGATTATTTTATTTTTTAATCTATTTTTTTTTTAATTTTCATTTTTACCTATTATTTTGTTATCTATTTTCCTAATATTTCTAATAATTTATTTTTAGCTTGTATTTATATTATTGTTTGTTACTTAATTTTATAATTTTTATTCGCTATAATTGAAGCTACTAAATAAATTCTCAGTTTTCATTTGTTTATCAGAATTTAATGAATCATTGATATTATTCAATTAAAAAGACTATGCGTCATTATTTAAAAAAATTTTTTAATCAATTTTTTTCCTATCTTTAGATATAAAAAGTGGCGTAATTTTGTTCTGCTAAAAATCATCTTTAACGCAAACACCTTATTATTAATAATTTTGCTGATTTTATAATATTTCTTATTCATGATTAGACATATTGAATACAGTAGTATTTTTTTTATCCTATACATAATCTTATTCTTTATTTTATTACGTAAAATCGTTATTTATGTCTTTTAAATGATTTTTTTAATCACTTACATTATTTTTTAAATTTTGCGTTTGACAAATTTATTTTGTATAATCATTTAGATTTTAATACGAATTCAAACCTAAGTAATTTAGCTCCAATTTTAGTGATTATCTAAAATGATACAATGCTTCTTTGTAATTATATTGCTCAACCAGTATATTTCCTAAATTATTGTGACAAATAGCCATTTATTTTTTATTACCTGAATATTTTATATGTTAATGATTTTTAAAATATAAATTTAATTAAAATTAATTTTATTAGTATAACATTTACCTATATTCTAGAACAGTTTGAGTCCTTTATAAAATTAAACTAAACTTTAAACTTATTCACCTTAATAAAAATTTTAAATTCCAAATTCTATCATTTCTTATAAATTCTACAAAAAATTTAAATGATTATTTATTGATTATATTTTAATTTTTAAAAGTACATTAATATATTTACAAAAAATGTTTCACTTATGACTTATAATTCATAGGATGATGGCTCGAAATGACTATGTTTTTAATCATCAAGTTTATCTAATATTTTTTATAGTGATTTTTTATACTTATTTAAAAATTGTGTATCACTTTAATCATCATCATAATACTTTTATAACTAGATCAATATCATCCTTTATAAAATTCAAATTTAAAAATAGATTTTTTATAATATATTTTATATATTTACAATCTTTTTATATATTTAATTAGAGATTTAAGAGGTTTATCCATTATTTATATTTATTTATATCCTTGGTACCCCATTATTACAATCGAAATAATTTAAGCTAAACCTAGTAATATAAATATTACCAATCTGAATACCATTAATCTATAATTACAATATAAAAAATTAATTTCATTTTTTAATTAAATTTGCATTATTATTTAATTTTATATTTATCTTTATTAAATTTATTATATACTCTTTATCTATAATTCTTTAGGCTTCATCTGTGTAGTCTTATCCTATTACCATAATTATCATGTAATTTTTAATAAGAATATTATCCTTATTTTAATTATCATAATTATAAATTGATATTGGATAAAATATTGCCATCTAAGCAGAATCATTTTCTTCAAATTTGAGCTAGAACCTATTAATTTAGAAGTAAAAATCTTTATATTCATATTAAAAAATATATAAAGTATAATTTTAATATTTAAATTGTACTGTTTATCTTTCCATATATTATCTAATTCAAAAAAATTATCAATATCCCAAACCTTATTTAAACTATCATTTAAGCCTGCCTTTGTAGCGTAAAACTCTAAATCTGTAATTGAAATTAACGTATTATCATCATCCACATGATATATAGAGGTATTATTTTCTTTATGAATTAAACTCTGTCCTTTTTAAATTATTAAAATTAAAAAATACTCTTATATCATTATGTATTTTTAATTACTAAAATTTTTGTCCTATAGTGATTAACTTGCATATTCTTGTATAAAATAATCAAAACATTATACTCTCGTATCATCGCCTTCAGTAGTGATTTTTTGACATAATGATTAACCAACTTAACCATTTTCATAAAAAACGTAGGGTTTTACAAACTATGTGCTTTCAATTTCTAAAGTTGAATTAAACCAATCTCGACACCTAATTTTTTTAAAAATAATAAATATCTTACTACATCATTTTTCTATTTAATAATTAAAATTGTCATTTATACCTCACTTCATAGGCATATAAATATTGACTATCATAAGGCAAACATGTTGGTAAATTATCTTTATTACCTTCTACTGTATAATCCAATAACTGTTATGGAAATAAATAAAATGACGTGCTTTAAAATCCTTAGTACCATTGATAGTCTCCAATCTTTATATAATTATATATTATTATCTCATTTTTAAAAATAATTTATTAAATGATATACTCTTGAATTGACACCAATAGATGTTTTATAAAGTGACCTGTATAATGTATCAATATACTGTAGATGAATCATTTTTTATAGTTCTTATTCTCCATCTACTGTATTAGGGAAAGAATTAAACCGTCTATTATACCACATGGCATTTGCATATTTATTTTTATTATACATTTAAACACATTATTAATCACTTCCATCATTTAAATTAATTACATTACATAATGTAAAATTAACTTAATCATACTCTCTCAATCTAACCTATTTTAAAAAACAATTAATATATTTATTTATATTATATTGTTAATATGCAAAAACTTTTTTTTAAAAATATTTTTTATATATTTTTTAGTCCATCTAACAATTTTTCACTTTTTTAAATAAATTTAAAAGAACTTAATTCTATTTATATACCAAGGTTTTAATAAAAAAAATTTAAATATATAAAATCTACTTTTCCAGTTTTTATCTTTATGTCAAATTATCTCATTGCTTCAAGATATATGTACTTATTCTATAAAATTTCTATGAATTGTATATCCTTTCAATAAAATTTTAATTAAAATATATAAAGTAATTTTTATCAATTCTAAATAAAATTTTAAAATTACTCTAGAATATGCTATATTATGAGTTCCTATAAAACTATATTCTTCCATATAACTGATACTTCTATCGTACCTTTGTGAGAATTAAATATATAGAAATATATATAAGTAATATTTATTATTTTTTTCTTTCTTTACCATTTTAAAAGTGTGTTTAGAATAATATAATAGTTTAAAAACATTATTATCAAAATACCAATAAATAATGGAGATACTATAGCTAGGATTAATTTAAAAGTTTGTGATATTGTTATATTTTTTTATTTATCTTATTTTTTGCTTTTCTTTATAGGTTTAAAGTTGTTATTTTAATTTGTATAAACAACTTTTTTATTTTAAAATTTTTACTCATTCATTTTATAATTGTATTTTTTCTATTTTTTTTTTATCAAGAAGAATTTTTTTTTTTTAATGAATTTTTTTATTTCCATATTTTTATTAAAAATTACTGAAAGATTGATTAATAAATCAATTTACTTTACATAAACACCTTTTATAGAGTAGAATTTGAATAACTAATGTATCAAAATAAAATATTCTTTAAGAATAGAATATAAAAAATGTATGTTTTTTAAATTATCTTTTAAATCTAGTAATTACCTTATAAAAAATAATTCTTAAATTTTAAATTTGTAAAATTATAACAATAGTTATATATTTATTTTGTATATTTGAATTAATCATATTTTAATTTTACATAAATTTTATATAAATTTAAATTTCCATTATTAGAAATAGAAAATTAAAGTGATAAATTTTACTTAGTATTGGTATTAATAAATCAACTATAAAGTAATCTATTTTTGAAATAATTTTATTTGCCTACTTATAAGTATTTATTAAAAAATTTAAAGTATAAATATTTTATAATTTAAAAAAAACCGATTAAATTTTTGCAAAATAAATAAATTTAAATAGATTTATTATAAAAATTCGAACTATAATAATTAAATTCTAAACTTTCAGTTTACATAATTCGTTTGTTAATGTTTTTTCTTACTAATTAAAATTTTTATTAAAAAAAATTATCATATTATATTCTAAATTAATTTTATAGTTTTAGCAAAGAGACACAAATTATATTTATGATCTATATAAATATAATTCACCTTAATAATATATGAATGTAATAATGAAACTTTAAATATCTTTCATGTTTTAAAAAAATAATTAAATAATAAAATTGTTATAACAATGTATATAAACTCTACATTTATTCTATTAAAATATATAAAATGTAATTATATTATTATTAATTCTTAAAAAAAGAAAAACAATTGTTTTTTATAAATTAACCCTTAAATATCACAATTTTTAAAATCAATATCATAATAAAATATTTATATAAAATTGAAGTATTAATGAATTTTATTTTAATAAATAAATAAGTATAAATTAATTCTAATATTTATATATTTTTCTTTAAATAAATATATATAATTAATTAAATATAAATTTCATTTATAAAATAATATAAAATGATTAAACTTTGCTATTAATATATCTTAAAATTATGCTATTTTTCTAAATTTTTAATATATATATATATTTAATTATAATAATGATTTTTAATTTATATTGAATAAATTATTGAGAGTTAGAAAAAAAATAATATGTTATTATTCCAACATTTTTTAGTACAATCTTAATCAATTATCTATAAAAATTCTTTTTAGTTACAAAATTTAAACCCTAAATTGTCAAATTTACTTAAGATAATCTGTAAATGTAAAAAATTAATAAAGCTAATTTTTATATTATAATTATAATAATCAATTTAAAAAACCCTTAATTATTAAAATAATTATAATTAATTATTATATTGAATCAAATATTACTTATTTTAGAGAATTGGTCTTTAATTATATGTAAAATATTGAAACTATTTATTTAAGATGCATAATTTTATAAAATTATTTAATAAAGGGTTTTCCTCAATTATGAAAAAATAGCGTTTACATCAAAATTATTCTATTATTATTTTCAAATTTGTGTTCCCTTTTTAAATTAATAATAATTAGTAAAATAAATAATTATTACTATTGAAATAATTATGAAATAATTAAAATTCTATAAAACACTTAATTTTTTTATGTTTGATAAACAAATTATTACTATTTTTGTATTAATATTAATTATTAATTAAAAGGGGTTTGGGTGTGTTTTGATAATAATTATAAATTAAATTATAATTTCATACTATTAATTAATTACAATTGATATTAACATTAATAATGGTACAAATATGAGCATGTTTGAGAATTATAATTATGATATAGAGTTAAGTAGAATTAATAATTAAAAAAGTAAATTAAAATTTAAAAAAAGTTATAATTTTTTTATATATCATTGATATTTAAATAAATAATTTATTAACATAAAAATATTTATTTTAATATATATTTAAATTATTTAAAGGAATATTCTGTTTATATTTTTAAAATAAATATGCCTAAACATTTTTATTTTAATACATTTTTAAAGTTGATTAAATTTTTAATTATAAACTTGTCTTTAAATATTCCAAAAATTTCGCTACCTATTTTTAAAAATTTTGGTAATTATTATAATAAAAATGGTAAAATTTAAATATATTGATATAAAATTTTATTATTTATCATTTCATAGTTTGAAAAATTATTCAATTATCGAAATTAAATTGATCATAAAAAACAATAATTTTTATTTTTTATTTACAATCGTTCAATTATTTTGTCATAAGTCCTTATATGTTGGACTTTGATAAATATAAAAAATATTCGGACAAAAATAAGAAAGTAAATATAATGATTTTATTAATTTATTTATTGATAAAAAAAAATTTATAAAAGAAATTGTGTTATTGTATAATAATATATCATATTCGTTTTTTTTTAAATATCCGTTTTATTTATATAAATTTAATTCTTAATTCTTTTTTAATTTTAGATATAGCTTTTTATTTGGCAAAATACTTGATTATTAGATATTTCGGATATCTTAACAAATTATTAAATAAATTATACATAAAAATATTTTATAAAATTGGATTATTATTTGTACAAGTAGAAATTTAGGGAAAGAACAAAGGCGTCTACGATAACAGATTTAAATTAAATATATACCAATTGGTAAAATAGAAATTAATTTAAATAAGGATGATATAAATATAAATTTGCTCTATTTATTAATAATTTATATTGAACATACAACTTATTAATTAAAAAATTTGATTTCTGGCAAAAATATCAAAATCGTGAGATAAATATTTTTTAATGTATAATAAAAATTAAAACTTGTTGTAAAAGTGTATGAATTTATAAAAAAGAGTATATAGTTTTCCCCTATTTTTAACTTATTTAGTTATGAAATTATTACAAAATAATTTAAAATACAATGCTTTTGATTATTTTATATAAATAATAAACAAGTGATAGTTTATATAAAAACAAAGATAAACAATATTATTGATTTTTTTTTTTTGATTTTGATTACAATAAAAATTTGGTAAAAAAAACAAAGGATTGTAAATATGAATAAAATTCCAATAAATCATTATATAATTAATTTAATTTAAGCATATTAGTTTCAATTTTAAGTATTTTAAAGTTTGAATTGTATATACTTGCTTTAATTTACAATAAAAGATTACCTTATTAATTTAAAATATCGAACATGTTTTATTAGTTTTATACACATTTGTTTTGTTTATACTTATACTTATTAAATTATATGAGTGAAATTTAAAATGATGTTATTTTTTAAATATTTTATAAAAAATCATATTAACAAAATACTTGATTTAAATAGGACTTATATATTCACAAAAATAAATATAAATATTTTATATATATAATAATTTCTATAATTCCATATGTAAGTATAATAAATCTTTTATTTAGTTAAATAGAAAGATAAAGTAAAAAAAATAATAAGATAGACCTATTAAATTATTTTTATTTATTTCATTTTCAAAACTATTCCAACAATTAAATATTTTTAATTTCTTCTTGTCTTATAGTCATATATATTTTTTGCAAACTTTATAAATTATTCGTGAAATAATAATTTTTTAATTATTTTGTCTTCTCTATAAAATATTTGAAATTTTCTATTTCGGAGTTATGCTAATAATATTCCTAAAAAAGACTAAAATTGTCATTATTTTATTTTTTAAATTTGGAATAATCTACCTCTTAACTTGTGTCATTATTATAATGGATAATAGTTATAAAATTTAAAACATTAGAGATTTTAATTTTATATTTATTATTGATAATATTTTTTGTACTGGTCTACTGTTCTGAATCTTATTTTTTTTTTGTACAAAATAATTTTTTTTTCTCGTTTTTTTCATTTAATTTGTCATGTAAAGTCTCCCAAAAATTAAAAAATTTAACTTTATTAACCAAAACACTTTTAGAATCATCAGTGTATATAAATATAATGAATTTTCTTGAAGGAAATTGATTAGATAGATTTGAATTATACTTCAAAGTTAAACTGCCTACAGTTAAAATATAGTATTTATTTAATTTATATTAACAAATTATTATTCTTTTTTTTTAAATAAACATTTTGTTTAGATTTTTATTAAATTTTAAATAAAAATTTTACCCCTTAAAATTTATTAAACTTATTGAATTAACGTGTTTTCCCAGTCATTTTAACCAAAGTCAATTTGAGCCAAATTATTTAAAAACGACGATTTTTTGAAGTATTCCCATTATGGCTGGTTTTTTATTTTATAAAATGTTGAATTCTATATCAAATTCTTATCATAGGTATTAAAACTAATTAAATCTAGATTTTATGAATAAAATTTATTATATATATCATTCACAAATTTCTCTTTCTTTCTTTAATCTTTTATGAAATATCCAACTGATGTTTTTTGACATTTGTTAAAAATCTGTTAATTTGGTTATTATTATGATTTTTACATTAATGGATATTCGTTTTTTTTATATAATTATTGTTATAATTATTAATATTAAAATTAAAATAATTATTAGGGGATTGATTTTTATTATGTCCGAACTAATGAGTTTTGATTAAAATTAGGTGATAACCTATAAGCGAAAAGTGATTCAGTTTGGCTACTTTAATTATATATTCTTGATGTACTTAGATTTTAATGTTAAATATTTTGCTATTCATTTTTTATTTAATTTTAATTTTTAAGTTTTTGCTATTAAATATAAGAATTTTAAATATTTTAGTCAAATATATAGTTTTGTGTTTGATTTGGGCTTAAAATATTTTAATTTTAAGTATTTAACTCTGAGTACAGAGATTATAAACTATTTGCTTTTTGTAAATTAAAAGAATTTTTAGTGCTGGTTTACTGAATATTTAAATTCAATTTTGTAAGTTCATCATTTTTTATTGGATATTCGCATTTTAATGGGTTAGACCTATGACTTTTATTTTAATAAATATTTTTATTATTATCCTATACTTACTATTATTCTTAAAATTATTATTATTAATTAATTTAGCTTTCTATGATACTAAATAATTAACCATTTAAAGGAATGCAGTTCACATTTGTTAATATGTTTTTACTCAATAATTCTAAATTATTATTCGTAAGATTATTTATATAATGTTTATTATTTTGTTAATTAATTTATTTATTATTTTAATTTTATTAAAAATTAATTATTTTTTACGGGGATATTTAAGGGTTAATATTACTAGATTTTTTTGGACTTTCACAATATGATAAATTTTATTATTAATTTTATACGCTAATCTACTCACAATCTAAATTATATTGATT
The DNA here is from genome assembly GCA_001447515.1 of Pseudocohnilembus persalinus. NCBI lineage: Eukaryota > Ciliophora > Oligohymenophorea > Philasterida > Pseudocohnilembidae > Pseudocohnilembus > Pseudocohnilembus persalinus. The sequence goes on from LDAU01000019.1 coordinate 221,493, forward strand.
TTTATTTAACATCGTTTAAGTATATTAGTTTTCTTTACTCTTACTATTAGAAATGTGTTAATTTTCCTAATTTAATTATGATCCATTATTATTTTTAATAACATTGATATCTATCTACTAAGAATGCATATTAGATAAACTTAACTAATCATTTATACCTAATATTTAATGGTTTTCATCACTGTGTATTGTTCTAGCCCTTTAGGATTATTATTATGATATTTATTAACTTCCTTATAATTATACTTTTGAATCATTTAGTCTTATCATATGCTTTTAAATTTAAGATTATTTCTATTTTGTTTTATTAAACCCCTATTTTAAATAACTTTTCCCTTCAAAAAATTATTAAAGTCTTAACATTTCTTAGTTCTTACTTTTTTTTTTGTTTTATAAAAGTAGTAACTAATTTTTTTCTTATGGTAAAATAATGTGTATAAAAAAAGGTTATTGTTAAAATGCATTTAATTAACCCTATACTTACTTACAGTCTAATGAATGAATTTTTAAAATTTCTTCAATTTTATTTAAATCTTATTTTCTTTATAGAGGATAATAAATTGAAAAAATTTCAAAATTTTTTGTTAATAGTTTTAAGGCACTTTTGTAATTTTTCTTCTAAAAATTATTTTAATTTAATTATAAAATAGTTAAGTTTTAAAAATAAAAAAAAATTAGGCCAAATTTATAGTGTATTTACAATTTTTATTTGTAAAATAGCTAATAAATAGTTAAAGTTTTGTTGATGGATATCTAATGGATCTGCTAATAGTTCACTACTAAATTAAGTACTTTAACTAGACTTAAATATTAAAAAATTTTATAAAATTATAAGTTAATTTTAATATTAATGTGGCTATCGCTTCTATGATTTACTAGTACAGTTGTTTAAATTATTTGATAAAAATATTTTAAAGTATAGTTGATACATTTAAATTAAAAAATTACACTTAATATCAAGTAAGTTGATATAATAATTTAATTAATTTTAATTAATTGCTAAATTTTATATGATTTAATTCATTCTTTCAAATTTATATAATTGAAAATAATAATTTAGGGAGTATTATGAATATATATAATTTTATTGTACTTATAAAATGTGTACATTAAATTTGATAGCCACCTTAATGTAAGATTTTAGTATTGATGATATATTACCTTCAAATTATTTTATCCATTTATATCTTTTTGTAAACTAATATAACGATCAATTTCATTTATTTACTTACTCATTTCTATTGAATTGGAATTTAATAAAATTTAAACAAGTAATTAATGTAACTTTAATTTAATTAAACCCAAATAACTATATTTTTCTTATTCAATAACATATTAATAAACACTGATTGCTATTTTTATATACCGATCAGCAGCATTTAATAACTCCTATAAATCTATTTAACTTTTACATTATAATTTTGAATTTTTATTACTATTATTTGTATTTTATTTTTATTAATACTCTTTAGAAAGTACCAGGGATATTTAATACATTCTTTTACAAATTATAGCCAAAATTTAAATTTTCTATTTAAAATCTAATTGAAGTAATTATGTTTATTCCATTTCTACATCTAAATTAACAGCTTTTTTAAAATTTTTAATTTTTATTAAATAAATTTATAATATAAAACAAAAAATTTATATACCATTTTAAATTAAATTAGCCAAGTTCGCAAATTTTGATTTAATTTTTTATCATTATTATTTAATTTTAATACTTAATTCATGTGTTAGCGACTAACTTATTATTTTAGTTTATTAATTATTTTATTCTTAATTTTTAAAAATTTTATGATTTTGTATTATATTATTATTATCATTAATTTAATTTTGGCTTGCTTTTAATTTATGTGATAATAATTAATTTGATATTTGTTATTCGCTAAAATTGAAACTGCAAAATAAATTTTCAGTATTTATATACTTATCAGAATTAAAAGAGTCACTATTGTTATTAAATTAAAAATCCTATTTTTTATTTTCTTTATTTATACCCTATCCTACTTATTATATATATTCATCTCTAAATACACAAAATGATGTTTTCTAACTATTTTAATAATCATCTTTAACGTAAACACCTTATTATTAATAATTTTGCTGATTTTATAATATTTCTTATTCATGATTAGACATATTGAATACAGTAGTATTTTTTTTATCCTATACATAATCTTATTCTTTATTGTATTATTTAAAATCGCTATTTATGTCTTTTAATTGAATTTTTTAATCATTTACATTATTTTTTAAAATTTAAATTTGACAAATTTATTTTGTATATTCATTTAGATTTTAATACGAATTCAAACCTAAATAATTTAGCTCCAATTGTAATGACTTCCTAAAATGATACAAAGCTTCTTTGTAATTATATTGCTCAATCAATATATTTCCTAAATTATTGTGACAAATTGCCATTTATTTTTTATTATCTAATATTTATATGGTAAATATAATTTTAAAATTAAGTTTTATTATCAATATATTTACCTATATTTTAAAATAGTTTAAGTCCTTTATAAAACTATATTAAACTTTAAACTTATTCACCTTTATAAAAATTTAAAATTCCAAATTCTATCATTTCTTATAAATTCTATAAAATAATTTAAATAATTATTTTTAGATTATTTAATTATAATTTTTATAAGTATATTAAAATTTATACGAAAAATGTCTCACTTATGACTTATAGTTCATAGCATGAGGGATTGAATTTGTTATTTTCTTAATCATCAAGTTTTTCTAATATTTTTTGTAACGATTATCTATATTTATTTTAATAATAAGTATTTTTTTAATCATCGTCATAATACTTTTATAACTATATCAATATCATCCTTAATATATAATTGATTATAAATAATAAATTTAAAAATAAATTTTTTTAAAAATTTATTATTGTTACAATCTTTTTATATATTTAATTAGAGATATTAGAGGATCTTCCATTATTTATATTTATTTATATCCTTAATACCCCATTATTGCAATTGTAATTATTTAAGCTAAACTTAGAAATATAAAGACTATCAATCTAAATACCATTAATCTATAATTATAATATAAAAAATTAATTTTTAAATTAAATTTGCATTATTATTTGATTCTATATTAATATTTATTAAATTATTAATATATATTTTCACCTTTTATCTATAATTCTTTAGGCCTCGTCTGTGTAATCTTAACCTATTACCATAATTATCATGTAATTATTAATAAGAAGATTATCTTTATTTTAATTATCATAATTATAAATTGATATTGGATAAAATATGGCCATTTTAGCAGAATCATTTTCTTCAAATTTAAGCTAAAACCTATTAATTTAGTTGTAAAAATCATTATTTACATATTTATTAAAATATATAGAGTATAATTTTTATTTAGAAATTGTACTGTTTATCTTTCCATATATTATCCAATTCAAAGAAATTATCAATATCCCAAACCTTATTTAAACTATCATCTAAACCTGCCTATGTTGCTTAATACTCTAACTCTGTTATTGAAATTAGTGAATTATCATCTTCAATATGATAAATTGAGGTATTATTTTCTCTATGAATCAAACTTTATCCTTTTTTTTATAAAATTAAAATTTTAATAAACTTTATCGCCATAAATTTTAATTACGAAAATCTTTATCCTATAGAGATTAGCTTGCATATTCCTGTATAAAATAATCAAAACATTGCACTCTCGTATCATCTCCTTCACTTGTAATTTTTTAACATAATGATTAACCAACTAATTTATTTTCAAAAAAGACGTAAGGTTTTACAAAATTGGTGCCATTAATTTCCAAAGTTTTATTAAACCATTATCTACACCTATATTTTTATGTATATTTATATAAAATTTTTATGAAAAGTAAATAATATGTTAACAGTTTAAAGTTATTCATTTATTTTTGTTCCACATAAATGTAACATATTAGTAAATATTTTTTTAATGGGTATGTAATGTTTAAATAGTCTTTATATTTAATTAAATAACAAAGATATATGTTTATTCAAAAATTTATTATATTGGATTAAACTTTGATAAATTCACTGCATTGAAAAATTAAAAAATATATTATTAAATTGTTTTTTTAATAATATTTACATATTAAATTAATTATTAAAATTTAAAAAAAAAATTAAATTTATGAATATTTATTTTTTGAAAAATCTAACAGAATATTAATGTAAATGGATTATTTCATTCCATTACATTTATAATGAAATAAAAACGTTTATTTTTATAAATCATTTATTTAAATACCAATGTTATATAAAATTATTAAAAATGTTTAAAAAAGAAAACTCGATTTTTTTAAAAATTGAGAAAAACTAAGTTTGAAATATTTCTTTGACAATTTTAAAACTGTATTATAATTAAAATAATGATAAAACAATTATAAATTAAAATATATAATTATCTTTTATACCTAACCTCATATGCATACAAATATTGACTATCATTAGGTACACATGTAGGTAAATTATCTTTTTTCGCTTCGATTGTATAATTTAAAAAATTTTATGGATACATATAAAATGTTGTGCTATCAAATCCTTGATACCATTAAAAATCCCCTATCTTTATTAAAAATAATTTCATTAGTTTTTTAAAAACAAAATAATTAATAAAATACTCTATCATTTGCCCTGTTAGATGTTTGAAATAGTGACCTGTATAATAAATCTATATATTGTAGATTGATAATTTTTTATAATTCCCTTTCACCATCTGCTGTATTTGGGAAATAATTAAATCTTCTATTATACCACATTGCATTTGCATATTTATTTTTATTATACATTTAAACACATTATTAATCACTCCCGTCATTTAAATTAATTACATTGCATAATGTTAAATTAACTTCATCGTATTCTCTCAATTTAACCTATTTTAAAAAAGTCATATACAATTTTTAGAAAAAAATAATATTTATAATACTAAAATAATAATTAAATTTAAACTATGAACAATAATTTATATTTAATTAAAATAATCTATTTTCATGTCAAAATATCTAGTCAATATTTAATTGATTGAAAATAACTTAAATTTTTTACAGTTCATAGTTATAATAATAAAAAATAAATGTGTAAAATATTTTATAAAGAATTTACTATTCCAGTTTTTATTTTTATGTCAAATTATCTCATGGCTTCAATATATATGTACTTGTGCTATAAAATTTCTATGTATTAAATATCCTTAAAATAATATTGGAATATAATAAATTATTAATTTTTTATAGATTCTAATTAAAATTATAAAATTATAAAATTACTCTAGAATAAGCTATATTGTGAGTTCCAATAAAACTATATTCTTCCATATAACTTATACTTTTTTCATGCCTGTATAAATAAAATAAATTAAAATACTTATTAATGATATTAATTTAGAATATTTATATTTATTTTTTTTACCATTTTATAAGTGTGTTTAGAATAATATAATAGTTTATAAACATTACTATCAAAATACCAATAAAAAGTGGGTATACTATAGCTAAAATTAGTTTACAAGTCTGTGTAAATTTTGTTTTTTTTTATTGATTTTATTTGCCTTTTTTAATAAGTTTAAAGTTGTCATCATAATTTGAATTAGTAACATTCTTATTTTCCTATTTTTACTCATTCATTTTAATTTTTTTTTTTTTTTATCTAGTAACTATTTAATAATTTTTTTTAATTTAAGTATTTATATATAAACAACTACCAAAAGATTGACTATTAAATCAATTTGCTTAACATAACCATCTTTAATTAAGTGAAAAATTAATAATTACTGTAACACAATTATATAATATACTATTCAACTTTAGAATGTAAAAAATGTAAGACTATTAATATATCTTTAAAAATTATAATAAAATACATTATTTTAACTTTTAATTAATTTATTATATCATATATATTATTCTCTTCGTTTTTTAGAAAAATTTAATAAAGAGTATAAGAATTATACTAAATTTTGGGTATCATTTTTATTTAAAATTCTAATAATTAAATGCTGAAAACTAAATCTATATTTTTTTTTAAGCCTGCAAAATTATACTTACAAATGTGTAAATTTTTAAAAATAATTCAATTAAATATAATCTTTACAAAAATTTTATATAAGTTTAACCTTCCAAATTTTAAAAATTAAGGTGATATTAATTAGTGATAATTTTTTTTGTATTAGCAGTATTTCAACAAATTAGCTATAAAATAATTTATTTATAGAGGATTTTATAGATTATTTTATTAGTATTCATTTTAAGGGTTAAATAAGCACCAAATTGTAATAAACGAAATTGACCAAATTTTTGGAAAATAAAAAATTTTAAAATAAATGAAATATAAAAATCCTTTCTATATTAATTTTATTATAAACTTTTTAATTACTATTATTAATATTTTCTAATTTGTGTTAACTTTTTTAATTAATTATAATTAAAAAAATAAAAATTATAATTTTTAAAATAATTATGACATAGTTAAAAATCTAAACAACACTTAATTTTATTATTATTGATAAGCAAATTATTATTATTATTCTATTAGTATTAATTATTAATTAAAAGGGATTTCTGTGTATTTTGTTAATAATTTTTAATCATATTTAAACTACTTTTTATTAATTAATTACAATTAATATTAATAATAATACCCTCTTTTTACTCCCTCTTCCCCAAGTCCCCAACGAAATAACCCTCAAAAAACCACCTTAACCTTCTCACATAGTTATTGTAATTGGTATAAATATTAGTATATTTGAAAATTATAATTGTGATATAAATTGAATTAAAATTAATAATTAAAAAAGTGAATACAAAATTGAAAAAAGTAATACTAATATTTTTTTTCTAAATAGTAATATTGATTTAATTTTTATTTCAAATAACAATAATAAACTATACTATATTAATTTTATAGTTTTACCAAATTGATATAAATAATAATTGTGAACATTTAAATATAGGAAATTAAAATCAAAACTTCAATTTTTTTTCAATTTTAAAAAAAACTATTACATAGCACAATGCCCTATATTTTTTATATTAACATATAAAGAATGTAATAAAAATAATATTTCATTTTTAAGTAAAAAAAAATAGAATAAAATAATATTTAATTTTAGTACAATAATCCTTAATAAAGTATCCAAAAATATTTATAATAATAGAAGGATTTAATAAAGATATTTAATTTATAAATAAATTTAAAATAATTCTAATGTTTAATTATATTTAATTAAACTATTATTTAAATAATTTTTGAAATTTTAATTTTTACATCATTGAATAACTTAAAAGTACATAAACGATTTGACGCATTATTGATTATCTTAAATTATAAACTTTTTATATACTTTTAAATAGTATGATGGCTTATATAATTTTTATTTTGTTTTTTTATTGATAATATTTATAAAAGAAATCTTTGTTTTTATATTATATCTTAAAATTATCGTGATTTTTAATACACGATTTTTAATAATTTTAGGGTACATTTTGACTTTATTAATTTATTAAGCTTCATTTAAATTAAAACTTGCAAAAATATCATTATAATATTATATAATTATTAAAATTAAAAGTAATTATCGATGAAGTACTTTAATTTGTCAGTTTATATTATATTGTAAGAAAAAATTATTTAATATAATTTAAAACTAATTTTTTTGTTATTAATATGGAAATAAGCTTTTATTAATTTTTACATTTAAATAAAAATTTAAATTATTTCATAAAATTAAATTACTTCGTTAATAATTATATTGAGTCCCAGAAATCAAATGGATTAATATGTACACTTTTTTAAAGCTTTTATAGTATAAGGTTCATTTATAACAATTATTTTTAAATAATTTGATCAAAATTAGTAATAATTAATTCTCAAAATTTCTAAAATTATAAAATCAAATAATGTTTTGATAATTATAAAAATGCAATTTTTTATATATCATTTTTAAAATTCTATAAGTTTTCAAATTTTATAATATTATACTATCGGTATTAATCATAATTTAATATAAAACCAAAACCTTTAATATTTTATTTCATTCTAAATAACTCTTATATTTATAAATTATTTTATTTAATTAATTTCCTTTATATTTAAATATTTTCCAAAATATAATTAATAAGAATTAATTTCAAGAAATCTCTATATAAATTATTTCCTTAATTTTTGCATTATATAAAATTCTGATTAATAAAAATAAATAAAATTTCTAAAAATTCGATTAAATATTAAAATAAACAATATCTTCAAAATACAAAATGGTAATTGCATAAATTTAAATATAAAGCAAAAGATAAAATATATTATGCTAAATATTATTATAAAATATAAATCATCACCCATTTTACATTGATTATATTAAATTTAAAAGTCAATCTTTGGATTAGGAGGTGGAAGTAGTTCTTTAAATATTGATATTATTTTAGATGGTGCCGATAAAAGAAAATAAGTTACAATCAAAGGAAAAAATTTCGAATCTTATAAATTACCTTTATATAAAGTAATTCAAATTTACTATTATATTTAAAATAATATTGTATAATTTTAAATCTTATGAAATCAAATTTTATATTATCTTTTTAACATGTTAATGTAAAAATTTTGCCTTATTTTATAAAAAATATATTATATGAATTATTAAAATGTCTAACTTTGTAATTTTTAATTTTTATATTAAATTTTTAAATAATTTTTCGAAAAATTTTTAAAAATAGGAAGATGATGATCTTTCTGGATAAGTTTAAATAAAATTAGGAAAATCTAAAAAATATGAACATCATGGAATTATAATTGAATTAATAGGGCATGTAGGTAAAATGACTTTTTTTGTATACTTTATTATTAAATTATAACATTTAAATAAAATGAATTCCTTTATTTGGATTAAAAATATAATTAATAAATCGTTTATTATAGAGGTTTTTACTGATAAGAATCAAAGCAGCGATTTTATGAGTATGAAAAGAGAATTAGAACCAACAGGAACCTTAACTGAAGATAAAACATATCCTTTTAATTTCTAAAGATTTGAAAAAGAAATCGAAACATTCCATGGAAATACTGCAAGAATTAGGTATTTACAATAATAATATATTTAGATAAATTTCATATTTTTTTTATTTTTAAATATATTTATTAATTTATAGATATTTCGTTAAAGTTTCAGTTCTTAAAAATTAATAAGTTAAAACTTAAAAAGTATAAGATGTTGCAGTTTATTTACCTACTCCATAAATAGCTGAAACTTAAAATTAAATAAAACTAGAAGTAATTTTAAAAATTAATTTATTTTATTTGTGTCAAAAATAAGTAATTTCATTATTTTATTATTTTAAAAATAAATAAATAATTAGGTCGGTATAGAAGATTGTTTACATATAGAATTTGAATATGCCAAAAATAAATTCCACTTGAAAGATGTCATTACTGGAAAAGTATCTTTCATGTTAGTAAGAATTAGAATTAAATATATGGAAATTCATATTATTAAAAGAGAACTTTAAGGATCTGGTACAAATTCAATAACATACAATATCATAATTATAATTTTATAAATATATTAATAAATTTATAAAATAATTTTTATTAAATTAGGATAAAATTAAATCACAGATAATGAAACTTTGGTAAAACATGAAGTTATGGATGGATGTCCTCATAAGTATTTTAAATTCTATTTTTTATTAATAAACTTATTTGTCATTAAAAGTAACATAAATTTTTATATTTTGATTTATTTATTTAGAGGAGAAGTTATTCCTATAAGAATTTATTTAGCTGGTATTGATGTTACCCCTAGTTCTAAAAATGTTTCCGGAAAATTCACAGTTAAACACTTTATTAATTTGGTTTTAGTTGATGAAGATGATAGAAGATATTTTAAATAACAAGAAATTACCTTTTATAGAAAAAAATGATGATTTATAATTTATTTTTATCAGAAATTGGGTTATTTAAAAATTATATTTTTTTTCAAAAATAGAATGATCTTTTATCCAATAATCTTATTATAATTTTATAAAATAAAATTTTTCATTATTTAATTTAATAACAAATACTATATTAACCAAAATTTATAGATTAATTCTTATTCTATATAATTTGATACAAAAATTCTATATTTTTACTTAAACTCAATTAAATTCATTTTATAATTAACACTGTTAATATTTATCTACTTTTAAATAAAAATAAATAAAAAAATTAATAAAAAAATGATTAAGTAACTATTTATTATTTTAGCTATAGTATTTATAGCTTAATCTTTAAAACCTAGTGATGTAGTACAAACTTAATTATGGTTTGATAATTAATTAGTTAATCATGATGATCCTTTATCAAATGCAACATTTAGTTAAAGGTAATATTTTTATATACATAATGTTTTTTTAAAATAAAATATGCTGAAAAAAAATACTTAATTTTATATATATTATATTATTATTTATAATCTATAAATTTTATTTTAAAAATTCTTAATTATAGTAAAATATTTTTTAACATATAAATAAAATATAAAGATATTTAAATATTATAATTGAGGAATATAAATATCATATTTTAAACTATTATTCTAATATTTTATAATTTAAATCATTTATAGATAAAACCAAATTTTTTTATTATTTTTTATATAGATATTGGGTTATCGATTAATTTTATAAACCTAAAACTGGTCCAGTAATTTTATATATTTGTGGAGAATACACTTGCCCTGGATTACCAGAGGAAAGATTGTGGCCTGCTGAAATTGCTTAAATGTATGGTGGATTAATTTTAGTTTTAGAACATAGGTAACTAATTACTTAATCATATATATATATATTTAAATAATATATATAAATTTATAATATAAGTGAAAATATTTAAAAGCATTTAAAATTAGATATTACGGGGAATCCCTTCCATTTGGTAGCGAAAGTTTGGAATTTGATAAAATGAATCTTTTAACCTTAGATCAAGCATTATCAGACTTAGCTTATTTCATCAGATGGGTCAAAAAATATGGCGTTCACAAAGTTTAATCTACAAGTCCCTGGTAAAAATAATTAATTTAAAATTTTTCATATTAATTAAAAAAATTAATTAAATATTTTAAAAAATAAATAAAAATAGGTTTACTATTGGAGGAAGTTATCCCGGAGCTATGAGCGCATGGTTTAGATATAAATATCCTCATTTAACTGTCGGAGCTATCGCATCTTCAGCTGTAGTAAATGCAATCACTGATTTTTATTAATTTGATGAGTAAATTAGAACTTCAGCAAACTTAAGTGGAGAATGGTAATTAATAAAGCTTAAAAAAATGCTAATTTTTATATATTTTTTAACATTATATATTTAAAATTTATTATATTTTTATAATTTATAAGGTGTTCATAAGCTATTCATGATTTGAATTTTAATGCTTAAAAATAATTAGAGGGTGAAAATGCTGAAGAATTTTTGAAAAATTTCAATGCAACTCATGTAGATTATGGTCAATTTTTATTCTACTATGCTGATATTTTTGTTGAAGTAAATACTTTATAAAATTAAAACTCTTTTCATATAAAATTTAAATTTATAAACTAAAATATGATTTAAATAATTTTTAATTTATTTAAACTTTTTAAAAGAAAATTTAATATGGAGAAAGAACTTGGCTTTGTAACAATTTATAAGGTAAAACTTTAGAAGAATAAAATCAGTGGGTTATAGACTTAGTTAATGAAGAAGGAATTACAGTTGATGGTTATGCTTCATATTATTTAAAAGACACCAAAATAGACAAAAAAGACCCTTAATCTAGTAGATAATGGTTATATCAGTAAAATTTATTAAATTTAATTTTTAATAAAAAAAAAAAAATCGCAATTTATTTTTAAAATTAATGTTATAAAAAGATATTGTACTTAATTTGGATGGTTCTAAACTCCACCTAAAGATACTTCAAAATCTATGAGAGGTATAATAAATATATTTATTTTTTAATATTTATTTTTTAATACTTATTTTTTAAAATATAATTATTAAAAAGGAACTTGGGTAAACTTGACAATGTATGATGGTTTATGTTAACAATCTTTCGAAAATCACAAAATGTGGCCAACTGTTGACAGAATTAACAATGAATATGGGGCCAAAAAACTTGAAGTAATTAAAAATAATTTAAACAAATTAATTTATATATTAATATGTTTTAGGCTTTTAATATTGTAATGACTGATGGTGTAGAAGATCCTTGGTAAAATAAATATTTCATTAAATGTTAAAAATTTATATTCTTATTATATTTATAAAATTATTCCTAATTTTTACAAGGAAATGGGCTGGAATTCTTAAAACCAACGATAAAAATATTTAAGCCGTTGAAATTGTTTGTGAAGATTGCGCTCACTGTGTTGATTTATATACTCCCAGAGTAAATTAAATAATTAATTAAATATATATAATTTATATTAAAAAAATTAGGATATTGATTATTAATTAAATTAAACTTTCATTAAAATTTAAAATAGGATGACGATGCCTACGCTTTAAAGGCCGCAAGAGAATTGGAGATCGAAGAAATTTCTAGATGGATATATGAATATAATTAAAAATATGGATATGATTATACATATGAACCTATTGAGGAATTATTTAATTAAATTAGAAATTAAAAAACTTAATAGTTAGTCTAAGAATGAGAAAAAAAATAAAAAAATAAATAAAATAATTATCATTAAATATTTATATACCATATTATTTTTATATAAAATTAATATTTCGAAATATTGCAATTAAGTAGATACTTAAAAAAAATAAGTTATGCCAAAATAATTAATTTATTCTAAAAATATTAGTTATTTACTCTAATTCTTATTTGTTTATATTTTATTTACAGCGATAACTTTTAATAAATAAAAATAAGAAAATTAATACATTTCATCTTAATTGAAATAAAAAATTATTTTTTAACCTAAAATAAATAAAAAACTATTAAAATAATATAGTATAAGTTACATACTTAAAGAAATTTATACATAAAATGAAGCAAAATAACTTATCTAAAAGAGCAAATACAAGAATAGGTACTTACTATTTTACTTTTATTTAATTTTAATATCATATTAGTTTGCTCAATATTAATAATTTATATAATAATGAAAACAATTCTAAACAATATAACATATTTGTATTAGAATTTTTTATATTTTTTAAATGCAGCAAAGTATTTTACATAAAAAATTATACATTATTTATCCCAGTTTAATTTGTTTTTGAATTTGCACTTTTATCCTTTTATATATTAATTTAGAAAACGATGAACTGCAAAAAAACATAAACTCCTATTCTTACAATAAAAAAGAGTCAATCTATGGTAAATTATTTACGATAAATATAATATTTTTTCCTAAAATAAAGTTCAGATATGAAAAAATTAATTTTTTAAAGAAAATATTAATTTCCTATAAAAATAAGAATTATTTTTTTTTAAAATATGCTAAAAATAGAAAAATAAAAGACACACCAAATTCAATTTTACAGATAAATTAATTTCACAGACATTTAAATTTAATAGGATAATTTAAAATAATTTACAGACAATTATTTTCTTTAATTTCATCTCCATAAAATCATTTTAATTTCACATAATATTAATATTTAATTTACATATAACTCTACATAATATATATATATAACTCGACATAATCTACATATAACTCTACATAATTTACATATAATTTAACTTAATTTACATACAATTAAAATTTAATTTAAATATAACTTAATTTACCTATAATTTAAATTTAATTTATATTAAATCAAATTCCACAAGATAATTTCCCCGAAATAACCGCAAAATCCTGGTGCATAATAGACGGCGAAAAAGGGCACCAACTAAGCGGCCACAAAGTAACCGAACAAAGAGAAATAGCTTCTCTAACAAAAACAATGACTTTACTCCTCTGTTTCAAACTAACCAAAAGGTTCAATTTAAACCCAAATCAACTATATTTTTCCGTTTCCAACACGGCCGCTTCTACTAAAGGAACAACTGCGAATTTAGAAGAAGGAGAGTGGCTTTTGGTTTGGGATCTTTATCATGGTCTTATGTTGCCTTCGGGGAATGATGCTGCTATGTGTTTGGCTGAAAATTTTGGCTGTTTGCTTTATTTTAATAGCATTGGCAAGTCAGATGTGTTTGCTGATATTCATTCTGTTGATGTAATTTTGTATATAAACAAAATTTTAAAAAATAAATAATATTATATAATAAAATAAAATTTGACTTTTGTATTGTGAGTTTGTGGAAAAATTTTTTTTCTTATAAACTAATAAATTATCGTTATCATCTTTTGTAGTCATTATTTATTTTTTTATCTTAAATTATTCGTATCTAGGTTATTGAAGATATATATGTAAAAGATTATTTGAAACTTTTTATTTAAGAAATGAATAAATTAGCTAAAGAACTGGACCTAAAAAACACACAGTTTGCAAACCCTCATGGACTGGCAAATTTTATGAATAAATCTACCAGTTTAGACCAAGCCAAACTGACATTTTATGCTTTACAATTTGAAGATTTTAGGAAAATAGTTTCGAAATAAAAATATAAATCTTATATAAAGTATGTGGAAGACAACGATGAAGTTACTGAAAGTTAAATAATGTGGGAAAATACAAATAAATTATTAGAAAAACCAGGTTGGTACGGTTGTAAAACAGGGATTACAAAAGCAGCTGGTAAAACATAAAAAAAACAAATAAATTAAAAAAAATAATTTAAATTAACTAAAAATAATTATATATTGAAAATTATTAATATAATGAATAAATTTTAGGCTCATGTCTAAGTAGCTGGTATAATTCAATTGGAAATACATAAGGTAAACCAGAAGTAAATATTATAATTATAGTTTTGGGATGTAATAAACAGTAAAATAGATTTATAGACACGGAAAAAATAGCAAATTGGTGGGTTTCAAGAGTCGTATATAAATAGGAATAAGAACAAGAAAAATAATAGTAATAAAAATGCGATTAATAAGAAGATTAATCTTAGTGATTAAAAATATAATGAAAAAAATAAGTTTTGAAGAAAATCATTTATAGTTTTTATTTTATAAAATAATTAAAATAATTTAAAAATAAATAGTAATTTATATGTTTATAATACTACATTTTAAAATTTATAAATTTACATAGTTATATTATAATATTATATCTTCATATATTTAGGTAATTTAAAATAATAAAAATAAACATTACCTTTTATAATTATTAATAAAAATAATTTAAAATATAAAATTATTTATATTTATAATAACAACAATTATTTTATCTAAAATCAGTTTTCATCTAAAAAATCATCGGCACTTTCTTAAATTTTTTTTTATTACATTAGCATTTTCTTATTTCCTTTACCCAGCTGATCTAAACTTCCCAAAATATCTGCCCATAAGAAATGCAGCTAATATTTTGAACAAACAATTAATAAAATATAAAATTAAATATATATCTCCAAATTTTTTTTAGTATTTAAAAAAAAAAGTATTCTTTTTTATTTTTTTGTTTTAATTTTTAAATATAAAATGTTATATTATAATATAATATTATATAAATATAATTTAATTTATTTACCTTTTGAATATTATCTGTTTACAGCGAGCCAAAGCTTTTGAAGTGAATCGAATATTCTTGTACTTTTTCATTCATAATTCTTTTTAAATCTTCATAGACAGCTTTAGAATAATACCCAGCTTTTTCTCTTAAATCCTATTCTTAGTTTCTTTCCTACAAAAAAAATAGGATATATAATAATTTCGAATTATCAACAATATGTTATATATATTTGATAAAAAAAAATTATAAATAAAATAAATTTATAAATTTAAAAGATAAATATAGTTACCTTTTGTAACATATAAGTAAAGGCTAATTCTTTATTACTTTTCAATTATTCTGATGTATATTTGCAATTTGAAGGTAAATCCCATTATTATAAATTTTATAAATTGAAGTATCTTTCTTTTTTATCATTTAATTTCTTTTTGTAATCATAGTACTTTTTAGTGGTTTCGTCTCTGGTTTTTAAAGTCTATTATAAAATATTCATTTATTTTAATAATATTTATACTTAATATAATTATAAATCTTACCTCTTTAACTTATCTTCCTTCTTAATTATAATATTTAAAGAAAAACTGCAAATTTTTTTAAACATGATCCATTTGACTCTACAAAGTCTCACCCCATTAAATATTCATGTTATTTAATGTTATATACATTTCTTCTAACAATGGTTGCTGGTTTTTGATAAAAAAATTACATTTAAATAATAAATAAATTAATATAATGAAAATTTAAAAAAAAAATTAAAATTTTTATATACTTTATCTTCTTCCTTAGTAAGTCCTTAATTAAATGTCTAACTTTAATCATGTAACTAAGAAAAACATTCACCAATATTTGCCAAAGTATTCGAAACATTATAAAAATCAACAAATAATTATTTTGATAATTGTCTTATTCTTTATTTTTTTAAAAATAAATATAAATAGTATCAAAAATATCATATTAATTATACAATAATAAAAGTAATTACTTTTTGTATATTAAATCAGAATGGTGATAATATTCTTGAGATTTTTAGCAGTAAATATTAATATCTTTATCCAATTTAGATTAAATTAATCCATCTATGCTCCTAATTTCTTCTAATTTGTGAACTTCTTTTACTTTTTCCATTTCCTGAATATTTTATATTGTAAATTCATTTATATTTAATATTATAAATTCATTTATAGTTTATATAGTAAATACATCTATATTTATATAAAATAATATAAAAATTATTTTTACCCTAATTAAATTTTTAAATTCTTTTTCATTTGTAGTTTCTAAAAACCTTTAAATATAAGGACAACCTTTTAATTCAGGACATTTAACCAATTTTTGTAAAAATTTCTTAATTAATTAAAAATAACCATTAATTATATTCAAATTTAGGTAGTTTTATTTTATTTTTTACTTCTAGAATTGATAATCTTTTTTGAACAAAACTTTTAGATAAATTTCTTTTTCCTTTATTTCTTCTTGTAATAGGGGGTACCTGAGTAAAATTTTTAGATAAAATATTTTTATTTGAAAATAAAATAATATTATTAATTTTACAATATTTGCAGGATATAATTTTAACAATACATTTCTCAAAGCATAAAAATCGCTGTATCTTCTCGAAACATCCCAATTAAAAGGGAAGGTCTTAATTTTATAAACTATATAATCTGCTCCGAAAAATCCACCACTAACCTTTTCATATCTAAAATAAAATATTTATAATTTCATTAAATTTATATTTTATATATATTTATATAAATTTCATATACTTTTTTTACATATATCATAATTTATTAATATATATATTATACTTATATATTTATGTTATTTAAAAATTGAAATTTAATAAATTTATTTTTGTACCCATCGACTGCTATAGTAATATCTTACTTATAAAATTCACTTAAAGCTAATTATTTGCATTAAATTAAACTGTCAATTTCAAATCCTTCTGGCATTTTTTTCTTTTATGTTTATTGTTAATTTTAAACTGCTTCTTCTTATTTTTTTTCTTCATTTTTATTTTAATTTTAATCTTCATTTTAACTTTCTTATTATTATTCTTATTTTTAATCCTCTAGTGGATCAGAAGTTTAATTTTATTCTTCAGAATTTTATTATTATTACATTTACTCATCGGCTATTTAAATTTTTAATAAATTTAAATTTATAATATATATAATTTTGTTTAATATTATTTATTTTTGAATTTAATTTTATAAATTATAACAATTTTAATGAATTGATATTAAAGACAATTTAATTAAAAAAGGATTTCTATTGTTGTAAAGTTAGCTGTATAAATTCTATTTTAATTATTACTAACTTAATTTCTATAAATCATTAAGGTTTTATGATAATTAATTATTTTTTAAATATTTTATTATTTACATAAATACTAACCGCTTAATTTTTAGGTGTTTTCATCTTATTATTATTTAAAGAGTTTTACGGCCTATTATATTATTTAAAATAAAATTATAGAATTTTTTTATTTTAGTTTGATATAACAAATTATTCCATTATATAAACTATTTCTTTTTTAATATAATTTACCAATTTTAATTCTTAGAAGGTCCATTCATTAATGTCATCACCTAGAAAATATATTAATAATAAAAAAATTTTAATAAAAAATAAATTACAAGAAATTAAAGTATTTTTACATATTTTTAATTAAAAATTTAAATAATATATTCGTGCTATAATATAACTAAATAGTATAATAAAATTCTTATATATGTATTAAATTTTATTACCATTATACTTTTAACTACTTAAATACTATACAAATTATTCTGTATCATATCCAGAATCCATTATATTTTCTTTTAAATAGTTTTATTTTTCTTAAATACCGTCCATTATGTCAAATTAAAAAATATTTTTCGTTTATTATTTTTTTTTCTTTTATATTATATGATAATTTTATTAAATATTAAAAAGAAAATTATTTCTTTATTAGATTTTTATTAATTGCAAAAATAAAAAAAGTATTGACTAATATTCTTAAAATTATATTAATTCTTTATGTATTTAATAATCTAAATGCACTAAAATATGTTAAAAATATGAATAAATCCTTTCAATTCATCATTTACGACTTTTAATACAATTAAACTTATTTAAACTAAGGAAATATATATATTTTTTTATTAAGCCATTTAATTTATATTATTGTTTAAAAAATTGAAGATTTTTGTATCATTTAGAAAAACTTTAAATAGAAATTAAATAAGGGGATCAATTAATCACTTTTATTTATATTTTTTCAAATTTATTAAATTAAAATAAATATAATTATATTATTACTTATTTTTTGTATTAATTATAAATATTTTATTCTTAAAAACAGATGAAATCTTTAAAATATTATAATTATAGCATTTAAATATATAAAATTGAGAAACCTTATATTTTTCTACTTACTTAAAAGGAAAAGATTACATTTTACAAATTATCATTTATTAATAAAAACTTTTACATTTTATAAAAAATTAATTATTTAATCATTTACTTACTACTTATTTCAATTAATTAAACAACCTTTCATTAAATATACAGCATATACATAATATATTAAAAACTAATAATAAAATTACATTATTAAGAATAATAAATATAATAATAAATTCAAATGGCTAACACCGTTGGACCTATTTTAGGTTAATTAAGTGACGTTTGGAATTCCCTTACATAAGATTCAGTTTTGGAATCTTTAACAGAATTTAAAGGAGGATAATAATAACACAATTCTTGGCACGTCAAATATTTAAGATCTGAAAAAGATAGAGTTAACAATGAATATTTAGCATTAGAAAAAAGGTAAATTTAATAAAAATTAAAAAATTTAGTAGAAAAATTTAGAAAATCATTAAAGCTAAATACACTGCAAATACCAGATTTACCCGTTTTATTTCTTTTTTTAGACTAGAAATTTTATTTTATACCAGCACAACTAAAAATTTTAATATAAATAGAAGTATTTTTATTCTCAGCAAATAATAGGTTCATAAAAATTAAAATTTTTGAAAAGCAGAAAATAAATTAGCGTGAGTATTGAATATAAATATAGAATAAAGTGTCAAGATAAAAATAAAAAAATATTTTTATATATTTAAAATAGGAATTTTATTTATTTCTTTTTAAAAAATATTCTCCCCTTTATTAGGAGAATATAAATATATCAAAGTGAAAAAATGCTGTAGATTTAACTATAATATTAACATAATTCTGCAAAAAATGTGTATAAAATAAGAAATTAAGTGAAAAATTAATAATAACTTTAATAACAATTTATTTAATTTTAAAGCAAGAAATTAATTTTTATCCCTATTCTACTTATTTTTTATCTTATTATTCCCATACTATACTATAGTAGTAAATTATATTTGCAAGCAAAATATTTTAATAATCAAGTAACAATTTTCAATAAAACTCGACAATCTGGTTAATTTGCAAATTTATAAAATTAATATTTAACTTTATTTAATATATTTTAAAAAATTAAAGCTTTTAAGTCACTCCAAAACATATTAAATCTACTATAATACTTTAAAAATCATTAAATAAATTAAAATAAATTATTTAAATAAAATAAATTAAAATAAATATATAAATAGAACATAAACCCCTAAATTTAAAATAAAATTTATAATAAAGATTAATAAAAAAATTTATAAAAAAATTTATAATAAAATTTATAATAAAAATTAATAAAAAAATTTTTAATTAACAAACAGATTCAGAGAAGAACCCGAAATTTTAGACTTAGCTAACGACAATTTATTAAGATTAACAGTTTTGGCCGGTTTCGACAGACTTGTAACCTTGAGACAGTCCCTTGAAGTTTTAAAACACAGATTTATTTTACCCAAATCCAACACTGGAGCCTTCTAAGAAATCGCCAACCAAGGACTCAGAAACGGTATTTTCAAAGGGGCTTTATTAAACGCCGCTTAATTCTTAGGAGTATAGTATAATACTTTACTTTGGGCCAGAGGGTGCGATTTCACCACTTAATTGATTGCTTCTTCCGTTTTTGAAGCTTTTTTCCACCCCTTAGACACTGTTAAAACCATTTTATAAGCTGATGCAACTGGAGAATTTAAAGGCGCTTTGGACGTTATTGGAAGAGTTACTGGTGGAAATTCCAATTTCCCCCACTTATTTAGAGGTTTAACCTTTAAATTGGCTTATAATGCCTTTTTCTTGGCCCACTTGAGAAACTTTTATGAAGACTCTAACTGGAAATATGTAACCACTCCCTTGTGGCTTTTATCTTATGGATTTTTAGCTATTAAAACCAGACTCTAAGTTGCCGGAACTGCTTTATCTTATTAAGATTATTTAGCTGTTTGCGAAAAAGGAGCTGAAAGAGGACTTTATAGAGGTTTAGTTCCTTTTGCAGCTGTCAATTTATTATTTTCTTGGTAAATTTATGGACTTTATTCACCCGCTGCCTAGGATAAATAAGTTAATTCTTTAAGAACCAAATTATAAACTCACTTTTCTAGTCCTTTATCAGAAGAAAGATGGGTCTGATCAACATTTTATAAAAAAAATACCATAAACTGAATAATTATAATATAATAAATTTTAAAGAATAAATTTAGATTTAGAATAATATATGTTATACATATAAATATTAGAAATAATAATGATTTATATAATTTAATCTCTTTAAAAAATATAATTTGATTTTTAATATAGGAAAATTATTACACGAAAAAAATATCGACATTTTTTATTAACAATTAATTTTACAAATGAAAACCTTTAAATTTCACTTTTTATAATAATTTATAAATATTTCTTCATTAAAGTATATTTTTTAAAAATAATATGTATTTAATTTATGGTTTTTTACAGATATAATAATTTTCATATACTATTAAACAAATTAATATAAATTTAAAGGAATTAATAAAATAAAAATATTAACAAAATATAATAAAAAAATATTTAATATAAAAAAAAAATCATTTTTTTAAATTAATTGTATTTCTTTAAACATAATATTTAGATTCTGCATTTTTTAAGTCCCATTTTTTCTATCTATCCATTAATTATTGATTATACTACGTATTTTAATTAATAGAACTATTTATATTACTATTTCCATTATTATTAATATATACTCCTTTATTTTTTTTATACTCTTATTAGCTTATATTAGAGTCTTTGCTTTTGGATTTCTTATTCATAATTCTGTTAAAATTTTTAATATTCAAATTTAAATTAAAAACAATAAAAAAAGGATTAAATATAATATTTAAAATTATAGCATCTAACTACATAATTATTTAGTTAAAAATATATGTATATATTATTTACTCTTCTTAAATATCCCTTTCTTATGAAAATTCTTTTTTTCTTCTCTCCCTATCTTCTAGTAATCTTCTATTAATTTCTTTTATTTTATAAAAATTATAATATAGAAAAAAATTATTTTTAAAAAAAATAATCTTTATTAATTAATTTACCATTATCTATTTTTTATTTTCTTCTTTCTATCTCCTATTTTTCAAAGTTATTTTCAGAATCTTTTTTTTATCTTCTCATTTCACTTAATTTATCTGTTTACCCCAAACCTATATTTTCCTTATTACTTTTACCTATATAAATATAAATTTAATTATAAATAAATATAGTAAAAATGTTTTAATAATAAATATTTAATTTTTATAAATATTTTTTTTTTACCGTTAAATGTATCACCAAACATAACATTTTTTTATTAAAATTGTTATTATAGCTATTATTTCTACTCGAATTCCAATTTTTTTTATTATTAAATAATCTATTATTTTTACATAAAGCTCAACCTTCTCCCATCTTCATTTTCTTCTTTATTATTAGAAACATTTTTTTTCTACTACGCCATTTATTATTATTACTGCAAATACTGTTACTATTATTGTAAAAATTATTAATTTCTAAATTTTGGAGATAAAATCCCTTTATGCTCTCTGGTAACACTACTGCTATTACTACTTTTTCCGTGTTAATTTATATAATTTTACATTTATTATTATTATAATTATTATGATTAAGTTTCAAAATCACTGCAAACCCCCATATCTGTATTCAACCTTTACCCAAAATTATTTTTTTAGCTTTCTTAATTAAATTCATTATTCTAATTAACTTATTATTATTTTTATTATTATTATGATTAAGAATTTTCATTTTATATATTTAATTAATGCACTTAATTTAATAAAGTAGACGAGTTTCTGAGGGATGAAGTATTAGATTTTAAAATAGAGTTTTTCAAACCTGAATGAGATCTGTTATATAAACTCGAACAAGAATTGTCTCTCTCACTTTTCATAAGTCTTTTTATGTGAGTTAGTTCTTCAAAAAGATCTTTTTAGCCATTTAAACTTTTTCTCACAAGCTACATATTTAAATATTAATATTTTAATATTAATAAAAAAATATAATTTTAAATACCTTATACAAATTGCTTATTTCGTTGAAAAGATTCTTATTTTCACCTAATTTTTCATTCTCGAATTAATTGTTCATCTACTGATACTATTCACTGGAAAATGATATTTCTAAAAAAAAAATAAAAAAAATAATTAGATATTTATAAATAATTTGAATTATTACCAAAATTCTCAACCTTATCGGTTTTAACCTTTTTATTCATTTTTTCCTCTAATATTTAAAATTTACTTTCTATATTATCTTTTAAAATATCCATTATTTTTTAGTTAGATTAAAATCCCTAAATTAAATTAATAATTTCGATTTATTTCAATAATTTTACTTTAATTAAAATTCTTTACCTCCATATTTGTCTCTATATTATTAATTTTTTCATTTATTTTATTCATTTTATTTTCAATATCCTAAACTCTGTGCACTAAATCTTCCTTTTTAAATACATTAAATTTATATTTTATAATTAGTTAATAAATAATTTAAATCTTTACTTAATGCAACATTCCTTATTCTAACACTCTAAGCCTCTTTAATATTTCTCTATCCTCAATTTTCTTAAATATATATATTAAAAAATTAAAAGAAATAATAAACATTCAAATATTTAAACTAAATATATTGTTTTATATAATTTATATTTCAAATTTAATAAACTTACCAAATTATTTTCAACCTAATTTTTTCCAAAAACGGTGTTATTACTATTTTATGAGATGCTTGATTATCCTTATTATCTCTATTTTTTTTTTACAAAAATATAAAAAATTTAAATAAATTATTATGTATGTATTGTATATATAAATAAAATTAACTTATTTTATACCACACCAAATTAAGGTTAAGTATAGTCATCTTGACCAAATTTAGCATTCTATTATTTTTAATTTCTTTGAGCTTACTGGTCGTTATTATGTGTTTAATGCTATTTTAATTATTATTAATTTTTAAATTCAAACATATCATTTTATTTTATAGTATTATTTATATTTTAATTCTAATTCATTTCGTTAATTTTGTAATAAGCAGATAAATTTCTTTTAATTCCTAATTATTATTTATTATTATTTTCAGCGATTTTGATTATAAATACTTTTAATCCAATTTTTTATAAATTTCTTAAAAATACCAATTATTTATTTTTAAAGTTTTTTTTTTTTTTAATATTATTATGTTATTTGTATAATAATTCAATTAATTATAATTACAATTTCAATATATTCAAATTCAAATCACAAATAACAATAATAAATTGTAAACTAATTATTAAAATATTATAATTTACTTTATATAAATATTAATTTCAATAATTGTATTTCATATTTACTATAAAAAAGGATATATATATAAACCAAAATATTATTTTTAAAAATTAGAATTTTTTTTTAATAATATTGTATTTATTATATTCTTAAGTATCTTTACTTTTAATTAAAACATATAATTTAATTAATACTCTTATATAAATAAATGAAATTATATAGCACATATTATCCAAGACATAAATATATTTTTTCAAAATTTATTTTCCAAAAATAAACTAATATATTAAATTTAGCAATATTTATGATTTATAATAATAATTATTAAATTTTTATATATAATGTAGTTGTACTTTTGTAGTATTTTCTTATTATATATTTGGTATATTTTAAAATATTATATTATGTTCTTGTATTTATAAGTTTTTTATGTTTTTAAATAAAATATTTTGTAATTTAATTTAATTATAAAGAGACTTTTTAATTTTTTTAATATATTTTCAACTTAAAATTAAATCATTAATAAAATGACTTTAATTCTTTTTACCACATATTATTTACTATTACAATTTATTCCTATTTAAAATTATACATATTTTAATATTAATATAAATTTATTAAATAAAAAAAAGATTTCATTATTTTTTTTTAAAAGAAGTTAATCATTAATATTAAAGATCTGGTTCAAAAACTAATCTTTTAATGCAACTTATTTAAAAGTTGATTTGTTGTGCATATATGAGAAACCTATAAGTGCGTTTCTAAAATTTCGATTTTCCTGTTGGATTTAAAAACTTATTAATGATAAAACTTGCTTTTAATTGTTATAATTTTTTTTATTATTATTTTTATTTTTAAATTTTTATTAATTTAATTAGCTTTTAACGAATAAATTATAAATTATTATTTTGATGTAAATACAAAAATATCAATAAAAATAATAAATAAACAAAAAATCAAATAATTTTTATAATTTTATTTTTAAATATAACTAATATACATACTAATAATAAAAAACTATATTAAAATGTTAAGTTTATAAATTAATAGAATTTTAATAAACCACATTTTTATCATATTTTAACAGCTGAATTAATTAATTTATCAATTTTATAAATACACATTTTCTTTATTCTAGATATTCATATCCCTTTGAATTTAAATTTTATCATTTTTCTTAAATAAAGATTCAATATTATATGGATTCTAAAGCACATTTTTATTTTAACTCTTTTAAAAACTATTATTTACATCTTATTTTGATGAATATGTAGATTTAGCAGAAACGTTAAAACTATTATTATTGTAGCTATTATATTAAATATTCTTATGAATTTTGCTAGGCTATAAAATATTTTTCTATTTGCAAAAGTCATCTCCAGCTTGACTTTGATTTTCTAAAAACTTCTGATTTTATCGAGTATCCTAAAATATAGAATATTTAAATAAAAAAGCAATTAAAATAAAAATTTATTTACAACATCTTTGTTTTATCCAATATTAATAATTTAATGATTAAAAGAAGGATTTATTTATAAAATTTAAGATGCTAAATCAGTCATTTTTTCCTAAATCTCATTTAAATCAACATTGATAAAATTCTTAATACTATTATTATCTTCTTTTTCTATCATTTTATATTTATTTTATGTACTTAATTTCTATAACTCATCTCTATTTTCAGAATAGAAATTTAAGAGTTCCCACTTAGTTAAAAAAATGAGGAATTAATTAATTAATAATTGATATAAAATGTTACATAAAAAAAAAAAAAATTTATATTAATACATCATTTTATTATTGTATATGTTCATTTAAGAATTAGAATTTTCCTTATAGTTCTTATATTCCGTTGTCTATATTTTCAATTGAATTTTATATTTCCGCAGTATTTTACTCTTGAGTCTAAAAATTTTAGTTTTATATTAAATAAATTTAATTTTTTCATAGAAAAAAAATAAGAAAAGTATATATTTACACTTTAACAACTATTAAGCAACTCTTTTTCCTTTAGTTGTAATTTCAAAATTAAATCTTAAATATTTTAACTAATTTTTTGTTAAATAAATGAACTATTTTCTTTCATCAATTTCTAATGCTCATATAAATCTTCCTTTTATAAAAATATTAGTTAAATGAGAAACTTTTTTATAAATTAAATAAATTTGTATCATTCTTACTTTTTTTTAATTTAATTTTTAAGTTTGCTAATTAATTCCAGTAAAACACTAAGCCATAATTTATTTTATCTAAGGATAAGCCTTTTTAATAGTTTTTACCTCATGATCTTTATGAGTACCATTTATAACACATTCTGCACAAAGACAACTAGTTTCGCAAGTAAAACAAAAATACATCACCTCTTCTTCAGGATGTTATTTACAAAATTATTGGATATTATTAACCATTAAACTTTTTTAAATTTAATATTTTTGAAATTATTTAAAAATATATATATAATTATTTACACATTTTTAAATATAGTTGATTTTAATAAATATTAAATTTATAATATATGTATTTATTTACCTTTTGCTGGAATAATCGTTGGCTCCAAATTTCTTTTCTATTAATTATTTTGGAGTTTATAATATATTAATGTGTTCAGTAAAGTTTCATATAATATTATTTAATATAAAATTACCTTAATTTTAAAAATTCACATTACTGCTAAATTTAGAATTTTTCTAAGAAAAAGAGCTTATATTATGGCTACTATTATTAGTTAAAAATGACTAATTTGTCTACTAATTGGTATTAAAATTTGTTTACTATTGATACTCTAGTTGCTTCATTTAATTTATTTATTTTTTTAACTAAATCTATAAATATAAATATAATTACTGTCTAGATTCAATTTTAAAAATACTAATTTTTTATATATAAAATACTTTAGAAAATTCTTATGCTAAAATTTTATCCAATTCAAATATAGTATCCTAATCCAATTCTGTAAAAACTTAACATTTTTAACATCTTATACCCTAATTTAATTTTAATAATAAAATGTTTTAAATTAAATTTATATTATAAAAATTCTCAAAATATTCTACCATTAAATAAGTATACAAAAAATTTAAATATTATTATAGTATTTTACGTCTTAAAGTTTTTAAGCTTAATAATTAAATGCCGCACAATTTAAACATAAATCATGTTCACATGCTAACATCAAAATATCATCTGGTAATGACTAACAATTAAAGCATTTCTCAAGATTTTCATCTGAATCATCAAAATTTTATTCATTATTTATTTATTACTATTAATTTATATAATGACTTTACATTTTTTTTTTAATTATATAAAAAATTTTACAATTATTTTTTTTTATTGTTTATTACTGTTTTTATTAAATTAATTAAAAATATTTATAATTCAAATTTCATAAATAAATTAATAATATGTAATTTGGAGTGTTCAAATATTTATGTTATGATTTAAAACTGGTATCAGCTATTTATTATTTATATAAATATAATATAATTTTTTTTATTTCTAAAAATTAATGTGTATAATAAATAACATAAATATAATA
The DNA here is from genome assembly GCA_001447515.1 of Pseudocohnilembus persalinus. Classification (NCBI taxonomy): domain Eukaryota; phylum Ciliophora; class Oligohymenophorea; order Philasterida; family Pseudocohnilembidae; genus Pseudocohnilembus; species Pseudocohnilembus persalinus. The sequence continues at coordinate 249,365 of LDAU01000019.1, forward strand.
ATAGCATATCCTTAATATAAGTTTACAACTTTTGTTTTTTATGTATTTTTAAGATCTTTATTTATTCTAATTTTTTATATAAATTATTAATAGATTTTTGTATAACAATCAAATTTTGTAATTTTTATTTATTCCTCTGATGTTTTAAAAATTATTATATTCAGAAATTAATAATTTTTTATTATTGAAAAAAAATATTCATCCATTAGAATAATTATAATAAAATAAAAAAAAAATATTACTTATATTCAAAATAATTCGCGAAAAAAAAAAAATTACCATAAATCAAAAATAACTATTTCAACTATAATTAAAAATTAATATATTTAATTTAAGATAATGAAATAAAGTATGTTATAAGGAATCGATTAAAATAATTTAAATGATATAGAATTAAGAATATGTGCTCGTTACAGATTACTTAACAAAATTGGAGGTTCTTAATTTGGTTAAATTTACAAAGGATAAAATGTGTAAAATAATTTATATTGTGCCATTAAAATGGAATTAATTAAATCCAGACACCCTTAAGTAATTAAAAATTACCAAATAAATTTTTTATATTAAATAATTCTTTTTGCATTATTTTTGTGTATTAAAACTTAATATTATTTAATTTATTTTAATTATTATTATTTAAAAATTTCGTCAATATATTTGTAATTAGGTACTTTATGAAGGTAAAATAATGTAAAATTTATAAGGTGGGCCAGGTATACCTTAAATGTATTGGTGTGGTCAGGAAGGTGATTACAATTTTTTAGTAATGGAACTTTTAGAGTGTAATTTATAAGATTTATTAGTAAAATGCGGTGGAAAATTTTCTTTGAGGTGTGTACTTTTATTGGTTAAAAAATTATTAAAAAATATATCATATGTACATTTTAAACATTATGTGCACCGAGATCTTAAGCCTGAAAATTTTATGATAGGAACAGGAAAGAAATCTAATAAATTTTATACTATAGATTTTGGTCTTTCTAAAAAATATATTGAATAATCATCGCATTAACATATTCCTTTCAGAGATAAAAAACCATTAATAGGAACTGCTAGGTATTATATTATCATTAAAATTAATTATATCTTTTATATTATAATTTCTTAATAAATATGTATTTTTTAAATATAAAATTTAAAAATATTTTTAATATACAGGTTTGCTAGTATTAATGCCCATAAAGGGTGTGAATTAAGTAGAAGAGATGATTTGGAGTCTTTTGCTTATATGCTCGTTTATTTACTAACCGGAACTTTACCTTGGATAGGTATAAAAGCTAAAAATAAAGATGATAAACATACAAAAGTAAGATAAATGAAAATAAATATGCCTGAGGAAGATATATGTGACGGATGTCCAAAATAATTTGTCACTTTTTTAAAATATGCAAAATCATTGGATTTTTAAGAAAAACCGAATTATACTTATATTTAGAATTTGTTTCAAGAATTGATGGACCAATATAACTATTTAGATGATAATGTATTTGATTGGTATTTACTTTAGGAATAGGTTCAATAAATTCCCCCTATAATAAATGATATAGATTATGAATAATATTTACCTTTTAATGAAGGTAATATATTATATTATGTATATAAAATTATTATATAATTTAAATATAATATTTTAATAAAAAATTTAAAATTAAGTTTAATTAATTTTTTAAGATGCTTGTGATGATGAAAAAGAATTTATTAAATCTTTAAACCTTGATTCTTTAAAAAATGACCCCGATCTTTCCCCAGAGCTACTAGGAGATTTAATTCCCTTATGCGACATAAAACTACCTGAAGAATTAAGAACAATAAAACCAGTTTTACAAACAGAATTTTAAGATCAGGGCCAAAACTGGAAACAGTAACAATAAGAATGTGTAAGAATTTTAAAAGAGTAGTAATTTTTAAGCAATGAAAAAGAAATGAGAGGAAGTCAATACAACTAATTTCAGTAAAGTAATTTTAATATTTCACAATAAAGTAAAAATTAACTCCCTCCTGAAGAAGTAACTTTTACAGTTAGGGAGGGCTATAACAGCTCAAATAAATAACAACAATCCTAATTTCAACAAAAATTTGGAACTGGTAATAATTTGTAAAATTAATTAGGAAGTAATTATAATAATATTAATTTTAATGGAAATATTTAAAATAGTGGTAATAATTATAATAAATAATAAATTTCAGAATTTTAAAACAGTAATCCTAGTGTGAGACCAGGACACCAAAAAAAAAAATCAGGGTGTCAAATTTTCTGAATATTTGTTTATTTTTCATTTTAATGTAGAACAAAAATATATAAATATTTCTCTAAAAATAAAAAAATTTTATTTAATTAGCGTTATTATGCTTTATTAAATTTATTTTAATATTTATTATTAAAAACTATAAATAAATTTAAAATAATTATCTTATTTTATAGGATAGATAGTTTATATTAAATATATATATATAAATAAGTATATAAGTACACTCAAATTTAAATACAAAGTCATGATAATCAACAAATTTAATTATAAAAATCAACTAATTATTTATTTTCTCTATTATTTTCAATAATTAATCTTTTAATTTCAAGCTTATTTTCCATGCGATCTTAAATAGTGATTATGAGAATTATTAGAAATTTATGGCAAATCAGCATTTTACAAATATTTTTATTTATTTTTTGGCTTAAAGTCTTTTTTCATATATTATTTTAGCACGGCGTATATTTTCTTAAAAGCATCCACTATTTTCTCTCTAGTTTTTGCCCCTGTCAATACAATTTTACCAGAAACAAAAATCAGTAACACAATTTACGTTTGATGTTCTCTATATATTAAACCTGGGAAAATTTCAGGCTCATAAGATACAAATTTTTTATGGTCGTGTTCTAAATTATCTAAGTTAATAGGAAACCCAACATCAGTCGACCCAACTATATTTTATATTTTAAATTCTGTAAATTTTACATTAAATCCCAATTTTTTTATAATTTTTGCGTATTTTCTAGCTCCTCTATTACTTTCTTACTCAGTTTTGGCTCCTGTACAAACCATTTTCCCAGACGAAAAAATTAACGCTGTTGTTTTAGGGTCTCTTAACCTCATAATTACTGCAGCGAATCTAAAAGTTTTAATTATAATTATAAATATAGCATAATAAATTAATTTACATTATATATCATATATGCCATTATAAACACTTAAATTAAAAATTAATAATTTAATTATTAATATATAAGAAAAAGTTATATTAGTTTGTTTATTTTTTATAAAAAGAAAATTATAAAATATTTGATTAAATTTAAATAATATTACCTTTTAGGATTATACTCCGTGTTTCTCGCAGATATGGCAATTTATTACAAATCTAATTTACAACATAAATTAACTGTGGCAACAATATTTTACAACTTAGGATACAAATCATTTTCTTCAATTTCTTTTTCATATTCATACATCATTTCCTTCATTGGATCTATTTTTTATTTAATTAAATCTTATTTATTTTTTTAAGCACTTTCTTTTTTAACTAATTGCAATTAATTCTAATTTTAGTTTTATTTTTTCTTTAATTAATTTAAGCTTAATTCACCATCATTATCAGAATACTCTTCTTTTTTTTCTTCCTCCATATCATTTTCGTTTGAATCTTATTCATCTTCATCTTACATTTCATTAAATTCTTCCTAATCATCAACATACTATAAAATAATTAATTTAAATTTATTTTATTTTATTATATACTATGTTTTCAAAATAGAATACTATATTTAATTAATTTTTTAATATATTTACTTATTTTTCTTTTTTTTAAACCTTATTTTTTTAACTACTTCTTGTATTTTTTAAGTTAGAATTTTTACTCGCTTTTTTAACTTATATTTATTCTTCTTATTATTAATAATTATTTTCCTCTTCGCTGTCATCTTCAGCATTAAATTAAAATTTTGCCATATTAATTGCTTGATAATTCTATTTTTTTTATTCTTTTATAATTTAATTAATTCCTGAAAATTGATTTTTTTTTTTCTAGATGTAAAATTATAAAAATAAAAATAGATTGAAAAATTAATAATATAAAAGTTTTTATTTCAATTCTTCTAATTATAATCTTACATTCTCTTATATATAATATTTATTATTCAATTTTATTTAATGAAAAGAATATAAATCAATATTATGGTAAATGATTATACTAGCATAAAAATATTATATTATATATAAAGCCTAATATTATATTTGAATACCTTATAAAATATATAACTATCTCTTCTATAAAAATAGCTTATTTCATATAGATTTTTATAAATAATTTTTTCTATATATATTTAAATTAGTACTAAATTAACTTAATATATATTTTTTAATCGAAGAGTAAAAAAAATAAAAAAAATATTGAAGCTTTTTTTTTTTATAAAGTTTTAAAAACAAGAATAATTTTTTTAATTAATATTTTCCAATTGAAATATTTTACATGAACTCATTAATTTGGATAAAAATTAAAGAATGATATAAAACTTTTATGAAAAATCAAAGAATATAAATAATTATATGAAAATTAAACAATTTTATTTACTAATATTTATTCACTATGAATATAATTTATTTAATATTTTTATGTCTTTCCATCGAAAATCACTTACTAAGTAAATGAATATAAAATTTGTTAGTAATTAATAGTTTTTGTAATATATTCCCTTGATTTGATATAATTAGTTCCTAGCTTAATAAGCATTTTTTTTATTTGATTTATAATTAATAAATTAAAAAAAAAAAAAATCTCACTAGAATAAAAAAACTATAAAATTAACAAACTTACAAAATAAAAAGAAAAAAATCTTAATAGTATATAATGTCGGGAAGCTCAGAATTAGATGGATTCATAGAAAAATTAAAAAAATGTGAATAAATAAGTGAATCTGATGTAAAATAATTGTGTATAAAAGCTAGAGAAATATTGGTAGAAGAATCTAATGTTTAAAGGGTCGATGCCCCTGTCACAGTAATAAATTTATATATTAGAGAAACTAAATTTTCAATTTATAAAATAATGACCCACATTTATAAAAATTTACTATTAAAAAATACAATAAAATTTATAATTAAATTTAAATTTAATAATTAGTATTATTTAATTCAAATTTAGATATTTTATTTTCAAAAATAATAATAAAAATAGTTTTTCAATGATTAAATTATTTATAATTAGCAAAATATGAAAAAAATATAAAATATAAGATATATTAATAAATATTATATTTTTTTTTTAAGATATGTGGAGATATTCATGGATAATTTTATGATTTGATGGAATTATTTAAAAATGGAGGCGACTGTCCAGACACTAATTATTTATTTTTAGGTGATTTTGTTGATAGAGGATTTAATTCAGTAGAAAGTGTTTTACTTTTATTAGCTTTAAAAGTTAGATATCCAGATAGAATCACTCTAATTAGAGGAAACCACGAATCTAGGTAACATAATATGATAAAAAGTCTTTATAACTTAAAAATATTTATTATAATTTATTAATTTAGAAATTATTTGAATTTTTATTAATTTGATTAAAATAGATAAATTACGTAAGTATATGGATTTTATGACGAATGTTTAAGAAAATACGGTTCATTAAATGTTTGGAGATACTGTACTGAAATTTTCGATTATCTTTCATTGGCTGCAATTATTGAATAAAAATAATTTTGTGTCCACGGAGGTTTAAGTCCCTCTATAAAAACTATGGACGATGTACCAAAATTTTTATATAAATATTTATTATTTTTAAATATAATATATAAATTATTAATATATAGATAAGGGCAATAGACAGAAAATAAGAAGTACCCCATGACGGAGCAATGTGTGATTTGATGTGGTCAGATCCTGATGTAATTAACAAATTAAATGATAAAATATTATAATAATTCTATTAAATATTAAATAAACATTATTAATAAAAATTGATAATTAAAGAAGAAAATTTTGATAAAATTTATTTTTATTTTTTATTAATTTTATAGGATATTGAAGGATGGGGACTTTCCCCTAGAGGAGCAGGTTATTTATTTGGAGGAGATGTAGTTGACGAATTTAATCATTTAAATGGAATAGAATTAATATGCAGAGCTCATTAATTAGTAATGGAAGGTTACAGAGAAATGTTTAATAACTAATTAAGTACAGTTTGGTCGGCACCAAATTATTGTTACAGGTATTTTTTTTTTATAAAATTAAATAATTTAAAATATTTTTTCCTCTGAAAAATAATTTATTATGATATATTTTATACAATTAATTTATAAATTTTATTAAATTAATAAAATAGATGTGGAAATATAGCTGCTATTTTATAACTTGATGAATAATTAAACAAAAATTATATTACTTTTTCTGCTGCCGTTAATGTAATATTTTAAAAAAAAATTTTATAGCTGATTTTTATATAATTTAAAACATTTTTTATTTTTTTATAGGAAAATAAAGGTATTGCTAAAAAATCCATTCCTGAATATTTCTTATGAACTAAAAATAAATCTGCATTTTTTATTTTTTTTAGCCTTTGTTAATAAAATTAATGAAAAATAACAATTATGAAAAGATTTATTGTTCCAATTAAAATTATAAATTATATAAAGTATAAATTATTATATTATATGAAAATATTGCTATTTTCTGTTAATATATATAAATATATTTAATATATACTAATAAAATATTATTTTATTTAAAATGGTCTATTGTTAAAAACTAAATAGTCTTCTTTCCAATAATAAATTGATAAAATATATATATATAGAAAATGCAAAATAATTATATTTTATAAATATTTATTAAAAATATAAAATTTGATAATTTTAATTTAAATAATATATAGCAGAAATATTTTAACTAATAAAATAATAACACTGTTATTTTAATAATTTTTTTGATTTTCGTCTAACAATTTTAACTAATTAAAAATAAAATATATTCCTTTATTAGTATATTATATATGAATAAATTACCTAAAATAATTTTTCGATAAATAATAAAAATTTAATTTTTTTTATAAATACATTTTTAAAATGCAAAAATAATAAAATAATTATAAATTATATGAAACCATATAGACTTGAATATAATAAGAAAATATATACAATTATATACACAGAATCATATCTCTTTTTCGGCAATTTTAGCATCTAATAAACATGGAAAGAATATTAAATGACTCTAATTGCCTCGATTTACATATATATATATAAATAGAGTGAATTAAGTTTTTTTTTCTTTTGATTATAAAAGGGAGGGTAAAGGTGCGCGAAGCACCTACAAAAATTGTGTTAATCCGGATATGCAAACCCACTTAACGGTTATCTTTAGTAAAAGGCGAAAAATAAAATCGTATTATTAAAGGGGGTTTTCCGGTTAATTTTCCATTAGTTTGAATTTCATAATTATCCTTATATAATAATGCTTTAAATTTAATATTATGGGTTGGTTTTTTTGTTTATATTATTCTTAATTATATTATTTATAATTATTTCGGGTTTTTAATTAATTAATTTAAATTATAAAAAATATTCAAAATAATCAATATTTATTGTAAAAAAATACAAAAAAATAAATAAATCAAACAATAAAAAAATAAACTAAGAAACTTAAATTAAATTAACCAAATACGAGATAAATAATACTAAATTATTTTATTTAAATTAATCTAAGTTTTATAAATTTAATCAAATAATTTTAATCAGGAAATTTTTTTATATAAAGTTAAAATATCTAAGTTTTAGAATTAATATAAAAATTGTTTATTTAATTACTCAACTATTATTATCCATTAATTATATATATTTATTATTCTCTTAATTTAAAATAGTTTTTAGTTATATTATATAAAATTTCAAATATTTTTATAGTAAAATTCATTTTTATATTGTTTAAATTAAAATTAAAATTTTAACATATTATATGCAGTATTTATGATGATATAAAAAATAACATATCATTTGTTTTTAATAATTATGGATTTAAAGATTTAAATGATTTATATATGAAGATTAGAAAATATTAAAATTAAACTTATAGTATAATAATATAAAATAATTATTTTTATTTTACACTTCTTTAATAAAAATATTTAAATTTAAATATATATAAACATATATTATTTTTAAAATTATATATTAAACCGATATAACCCAATCTCTTTTTATTTAATTTCCTATTTTACTATCCATTAATGTTATTATTATATTAAATTATAATAAACATAGAAATTCAATTATTTATATTATTGATTTTCTTTTTTTACTTAAAATTAATAAAATATTATTACCATTCAATAATTCAATCATTTAAAAAAAAATCAAATCAAATAAACTAACTATAATAATAATATATATATATAAAAATGATTTCATCTTTGGCATTTATAAATCATAAAGGAGAAATTTTAATCTATAGGGTATATAAAGATGATATAACAAGATCAGAAATTTTATAATTTTGCACAAAAATTGTAGCGAGAAAAGAAAACAAAGAAAGTCCTATAGTTTATATAGATGGAACATCATTTATTCACATCAATGTTAAAGATATAATTATATTAGCAACTACTAAAGAAAATGTAAATGTAGGAATGATTTTCTATTTCCTGTAAAATAAATTTTAAAAATTTTTTTTATACATATTTCATATTTTTAAAAAAATCATTTATAAAACTTTAACTTTGTAAATTTTAACAAGATCAGTTTCCACAATTTTAGTTAAAAGTTTTAATTCTAATATAAAAAAAAAATAAATTTTCAAACAAAATTTAATAAAAATAAGTAAATAAAAATAAAATTTCTTACCCTTATTTAATTTTCAAAGGTATAAATTAATAGATATCTGTAAAGCTTATTTCAATTAACTCGATGAAAATCAAATTAAAAAACACTTCGTTTTAATTTATGAACTTTTAGATGAAATTATGGATTATGGACTGCCATAAATTATGGACTATGAACTTTTAAAATAATTTATTATGGAAGGCGGAGAAAAATAAGAAGTTATGAATGATATGTAAAAATTAAAATAACTTACTTCCTAAGCAACTGGCGCCCAAAGTTGGAGACCAGAAGGAATTTTTTATAAAAAAAATGAAGTTTATATAGATATAGTAGAACACGTTAATTTGTTAATGAATGTTAAAGGTAAGATATGATATATAAATAATTATATTTACATTAATATATATGGAAAATTGATTTTGATTTATATATGTTTATTTTATTGTTTGTAAAAGCTATATTTATTTTTTGTAATAATAAGGATCCGTTTTAAGAGCTGATGTTTCAGGTCAAGTTATTTGTAAAACATAATTATCTGGTATGCCCGAGTATTTATAACTATATTTATATATTTTCTTACTTAATATATATAATTTATTATAATTATTTTATATATAAACTAACATTATAATAGGTGTAAATTTGGTTTAAACGATAAATTACTTCTTGACAGAGAGCCTAGAAAAGACGCACATGGAAGTATGGCCGAAAAAGGAATTGCTATAGATGACTTGAAATTCCATTAATGTGTAAAATTACCTAAATTTGATAAAGAAAGAGCTATTACTTTTGTTCCTCCTGATGGTGTTTTCGAACTTATGTCATATAGAGTAACAGAAAATGTCAATTTACCATTTAAAATAATGCCAGTTGTTAATGAACTTGGAAAAAGAATTGAAGTTAGAGTTAAATTAAAATCCATTTTTGACAGATCTATTTTTGCCACAAATGTAGCATTAAAAGTTCCTTGCCCCAAAAATACAGCCATAGTTAATTGTAAAAGTACATTAGGTAAAAAAAACTTAAATCTATTTATAAAAAATAGTAAACATGTTTGTCTACCTATATGTTATTATTTATAGAAATTTGAAAATAAAATCAAAATTTTTGACAAATAAAACACTAAATTAATAAAATTCTTCATTAAATATAATATAATTCTTTATATAATATAAGGAAGAGCTAAATATGAACCCGATCAAGGTGGTATAATTTGGAGAATTAAAAAATTCCAAGGAGATACTGAAGATATTTTAAGATGTGATATAGATTTATCATAAACTAATAAAGAAATAAAATGGGTCCCTCCTCCAATTAGTATGGAATTTTAAGTGCCTATGTTCACAGCTTCAGGATTAAGGGTTAGATTTTTAAGAATTTCTGAAAAAAACGATTATAAACCCACAAAATGGATTAGATATGTCACTAAAGGAGGAGATTACTAACATAGGATATGAAAATTATATAATTATTTAAATTTAAAATTTAAAAGCTTTTAAAATTTATTCTTTATGTACCAAAAATATATCATTTATAAAAAATAGACTCTTTTTTTTCAGTATGTATAATTGTTTAATTTAAAAATACAGTATATTTATAAAATATAATTTATTGAAATTTTTCACCCGATTATATCAGAGCTTTTTATTTATTTAAGGAATTGATATATTTATTTTCTAAAATCTAGTAATATTGTTTATAAAAAAAATAAATATTAAAGGTAAATAAAAATTGTTTGATAATTATTACAAAAAAAATGGAATTAGAAGATATTGACAAAAAAAAAATGAATTAACTACTTTAAAATATGTGTAACTTTGACGTAGATATATAAATTATAACTTCGGTTGATTTGGCCAGCTTTGTTGTGTAAGAAAATGGCAAAAATAAAACCAGTTTAAGTTCCCAAAATTATAAAGATATAATACAAGCCTATTTAAAATAATTTTTATCTTATAATAATGAAGTTTAATGTAAATATTATATGAATATATTTAAAATAATATTAATTATTATTATAAAAACTAAATTATTTATGTAACTTTTCCTATTTATAATATTTACAAATTATTAGTTAATTCCTACCAAAATATTGTCAAAATAACTCCATTTCTTGATGAAGATTCGAAAATATAATTTATAGAAGATTTATTTAAAATTTTAGAAAATCAAAATAATAATGATAATAAAAAATAATTAAACTAAGATATGATAAACCTTATTTTTATGATACTTCCCAAAATAATAGAAAAATAATCCTCCCAAAAACTTATTGACGTTATTCTTTTAAATAATTTATCTAGTAAATATATTATATATTCATTTAAAATGAAAACATTGTTAAACATATTCAACATAGTCTTAGAAAAAACCTTATATCCCTTCATAATTTAAAAAATGCTCTATTTTTTAGAAGAAATTTCTGAAATACTGAAATTAAATACGGAAAATTTAAAAAAGTCTTTTATTCAGTCCATTTTATCATTAATTTTATGTAAATAAAAATAAAACTATTTAATTTCTAAATGTATACTAAAATATAAATTGAACATAAATATTAATAAAATAGAATCAATCAATAACAGAAATTTAGACATAAAATCGCAAATGAAAGCTTCTAAATTAATAGGTATCTTTCTTTAAATTTCCAGCGACAAAAATCTTGAAGCAAATATAATTGATGAAATAATTAAATTTATTTAACATAAATATGAGAATTTAGTAAATTTGGATTATTTAATTTATAAAGAAATTCAATGAATATTTTATAAAAAAAACAACGATTTATAAATAATTTTATTTAGGAGGTAATTTAAAAAAATTATATATTTACTAAAACTTTGATCGGAATAATTAAACACAGACCATTTATTGACTATAATGAAATAGAAAAATTAGTAGAAATTGTTTTATCTAAACTTTAAATGATAAATTAATTAGAATTTGAAGATTTTTATTTACAAATAGATCATAAAAGTAGCACCTAAGACTATCTAGTAATTTTTTTTTTTTTAATAAATTAATAAATAAAATATAATTATTAAAAAATTAATTTTGTATTAACTAGAAATCTTTTATAGATCTAATTTTAGAATAACTATGTTTAATTGAAGAAATATTAAAAAATTTTAAAGTTGTTAACATGATGAAAATAAAAGAAATAATATAAGAGACTGTTAAATTTTTGCAGTTTAACTTTAAATAACCAATTAATTATATAAACATATAAAGTATAGGTAAATAATTTTAAAAATGTTATAAGATGTTAATATTTATTTTTTTTTAGAATAAATGGAATTAATTTAAAACTATAGCATTAATGAATAGAATGGTAATTTTTTTATATTATAAACATAATTTTCTTATATTTATCTATTTATATATATAATTAAAAAATTTTAGATTCTGATTCAAGTGAATTGATAGATGAATATTAATATACTGATGAGGAAAATACGGATTCTTAAAATTCCTAAATTGATAACAGTTATGATTCTAATTTAAGTCAGTAGTCTAATTATGAAGATAAGGGTAATTAATATAAGCCAGATTAATTACAAGAGTAATTTTTATTAAAAATTTCGAGGAAAAATACGACCTCTTCTAAAATAAACTCTCAAATAAACAAATTAAAGTTATTTGATAGTTTAAAAAATCAAACTTGGAAAGTAAGGAAATAAAGCTAAAATTTACTCATACAAATTATCCAAATATTTCCTCAATGTAAAACAAAATAAGATATATAAATTAAAAATAAATTATTAATTAATGCTTAAATTTTTTTAAATTTTTATTTTTAATTAAATTTTTTTATATAAAGTCACAATCAGATATTTAGTTGACAATGAATTATCATATAACTAAAAAAACTCAATAATATTCAAATAAATATTTGAACAAAATGAGGAAATTTAACTGCACGCTTTGAATTTGTTTCGAGTAATTCTAGATTATTCTTATAAATTAAACTAAAAAAAAACCTAATTTTAAGTTAACACCTCTTATTTAGACAAAGAAACAATACCCCTTTTATATAATAACAACAAAAAAACGTTAAATAATAGTGAAAAATAATTATCAAACTATAGTTAAAGTTCTAAAAATAACAGTGAAAATAATAGTTATTAAAATTAAAATAATATTAATAATCTTTTTGATTTGCACGAAATATAATATTCTTTGAATTCTACAACAAATGAAGTAAAATAATATAAAAATTGTATATATAATTTTTTTTTTTTTATCTATTTTTTTTTTCATTAATATCATTACTTTTATAAAAGTTTATAATATATTATACAATTAGTAAATTTTTATAAAAATAGGATCTAGTTCTTTTACTTTTTTCCAAAATTTATGATGTCTATTAGTTAAACTAAACGAAACCGATTTTTAAAACTTAAGCTATAAAAGTAGTTTTAGATATTGTGGAAAATTACCCTTAAGAATTCTTGTAAATTTAATTAATGTGGGATGAATTTTTCTAATTTATAAAATTGTAAAATGTTTCATCAACAATAGAATATAAGTAAAATAAATATTTTTAATGGAAATTTAGTACTTTTTATATTTATTTAAAAATTATAAATATTTTATAGTTCGATGATTCTAAGCTCATTAAAAACTTTACTTAAGTATAAATCTAATGTAAATAAAAAAGGCCAAAAAATATATTTATTTATTTATTTATAAAATTTTTTTGTTTATTTATAAAAATTTTTTGTTTATTTATAAAAATTTTTTTTTTATTTATTTATTTATAAAATTTTTTTATTTATTAAAAAAATTTTTTATTTATAGACAAAGCCAATTATAAACACTGAAGATTATTAGCTGATTTTTAACTATTGTTTTGAATTTCTTTAAATAAATAAATAAAAATACGATATTAGCAAATAAAATGCTTTAATTGTTTTGGCAAAACTTATAAAACACTTGACAAAATATTAAAATTTAGAAACATTTTCTTTTCAGCTCAAAAAAAGTTTTACTTTAGTTTAAAACTTTTTGAAAAATTCAAATTATAATTAGATTTCTGAACAAGTAAAATAAATGCTTATTTATAAATTTTATAAAATTTTTTAATTTTTTTTAATAAAAAAGTAATTATACTCACAGTTTTATTGCTTCATGATACTTGTAAATTCTATAAATTAATTTAAATCAGAAGAAAACTATTTACTTATTTTCAAATCAATTCTTTAATTCGAGTAAATTTAATAGAAATTAAGTAAAAAAATTCTGAAATTGCTAATCAAGATACCATAATCATTAAGCAGATATCTTAATGTAAAGAATGTTTAATTTAATTATTTTTTATTATAAAATTAAAAATTTTTTTAAAAAAATAGATTAATTCCATTCAAATACTAAATTAGCTTATAAAGTAGCTACTAAAATATATTTTGTCCCCATAATTTAATGTTTCAATTTATTCGATATAGGCTGTGGAGGTAATATAAAATATAAATTTATTAAAATTGTTCTTAATATTCATATTTATAAATAGAACCTTATCTTAATCTAATAAAATATAAATGATAATGTTTAAATTGCTTATTCAAAATATTTAACAGAAGAAGAGATAGAAGATATGAAAGACGAAAATAATCAAAATTAAAATATTTAAAGTAAGTATAAACAAAATTCAAAACTTGATTAAGACATTGTAAAAGAAATTTTAAATACTTCCTCTTAGTTTTTAAAAGTTTAAAATAATTATACATAAAAAACTTTAACCACATTAATTAATTTAATTAAAAATTTAATAATAAACTATACACATCCTTGCATAGAATACTTACATTTTTATAGTTCATACATAGAAATTATCTAAAAAATTTTTTAATAACACTAATTTAAATAGAATAAAATTAAATTCTACCTTCAAAAGTAAGTCTAATATTAATATTCAGACCTTATTAAATAAAAAGCTAAGCAATAAAAATCAGGTTTACTATTTTAAAATTCTCAATTTCCAGCCGAAAAAATAAATTTATAAGAAAATTAGACGAAAATTAATTAATTATCAAATAACAATTAAAATTCAGGAGAAAATTTATTTTAAATTAATTAAGTTAATTCATCAATTTTTTAACAATATGATGAATATATACATTTCGATAACATATATAATTTAAATAATGATAATAAGTATTAGAATTAAATTATTGGTTAAAACCTAGATTATACGGCGGCCAGTTTTATTAAACTTTTTTTGGATGTTTAAAAAATGTTAGTAGATACTAAAATTTTAAAATTATAAGATGTTGTATCTATTATATTTTAAAAATAAAAAAATAATTTCGATAATAATTTGCTTTTAAGTTTGTACCTTGCAGATTTATTTTTGTAGATATTTTGCGATTAAAATTAAATTAAATAATAATAGAATAATAATTAAAATTAGTAAGAGAATTAGTAAATTGAAAGTTTTCTCCAATAATTTTATTTAAAATTTATTTAAATTTCTAAGAATTTAAGTGAAAACTATTAGAATTAGTAATAAAATATAGAAATAAACTAATCAAATAGCTGTCTAATATTCTTTTATATATATTTCTTTTAATACCTATCATAATTTATCGATTTAAATTAAATAATTCCGACAATTTTGCAAGATTTACTTTAAATTCAACAAGATAAAAATCTTAATGAGGTTTGTTAAAAGGAAACTTTTTTATAGTAAATTATTTTATTCTTATTTTTTTATTTTCAAAAGATAAATTAAATTAAATTTAATTATAAATATATTTATATAGCTTAGAAATTGATTAACTGGTGGCATAATTGATAATTTACTCTCCTAATTTATCTATAATTGAAGATCAAATCTAAAATATAAAACAACATATTTTTATGTAAAATGTAGATAAAGTGCTATAAAAACAACAATAAAACCAGGAAACACAAGTATAACATACAATTGGGCATAATGTTAATTATTAAAATACCTAATAATAAAATTAATAATAGTGTACCGGATACAAAGATAAAAGAATAATATAATTTTATTTTTATATTGTTAAATCTATAAACACATTTAATCATTTAAGTATACTTTAAGATAACAATATAAATAAAAGTTTTAAAATTATATAAGTTTTTCAAAATAAATAGTAATTAAAATAGCTTTTAACAAATATTTCATAGATTATTTTGAACATGATTTAGAATGTGTACTATTCATAAAATATTGACCATATTTTTTCATTAATAGCTTCCATAGACTTTAATATATTTTTAAGTTAAATTTTAATTTAATTGTAAAATTTTAGTTTACAATAGAACCAATTTAGTACAAATTAAGATATAAACTAAATAACTAGTTCATAAGTATAAAAAGAAGATTATTAATAAAATTCTTAAATTTAAAATTAATAAAGGGAAAAGTTCTATTCTTGTTTAACAAGTATAGTTGCAAAAATAATGGAATAAAAAATAGATTTAACAAAAAAATAATTCTTATTATTATAAAATATAATTGAAAATTAAGTAATTGTGTTTCCTTCTTATATAGTTAAAGAACAAGTAATAAAAAAGTTTATACAGCTTTGTAGTAAATAATATATAAAAATGTTCAAAATTTGGCTTGAATCTTAAAAAGTTATAGATTTTTTATTGGAGGCTCTTTAGTTTAAATAATAAAATATAAAAAAAGTGGATTTAGGTAAGAAAATAAATAAAGTTAAATATTTTATTTTTATTTTATAAAATTAATTTATAACAAAAAAGGAGCATTTACTCACATTTATGAACAAACAGAAAATATTAGAAAGAATACAATGCAATTAATTTTAATTTAATTTGATAAAAATAAATAGTTTACTCGGTATCCCTATTGCTAGCTATTCATTGATTAAATATTAGATAATTTAGATAAAGAAATATCCACAAATATAATATACTAAAAGTTTGAAATTATTAAAAAACTCACAGAATTTCCCGTTTTATTTAAAAATAACTTGGAAAAAATTCATAAAAACCTATAAAGTTTAATTGAAAATATTTAAATGAGCAAACAAAAAGATAAACAGATTAATGTAGTAATATTTTTAAAAAATTTCAAAGAAAAATTAATTGAGTATTAACCCCAAACCTAGTAAATAACAAATTTAATTAATTTTTGTAGATTATATTCTAGTGATTGATATATAAATTACTTTAATAGTTGTTAATAAATGTTTTAATTTTAAATATAGATATTTAGTTAATATATAATAATAAAATTTATTGAAATTAACATATACTAAAATAAGTTTAATAAAAATAAAGTTTTAAATCATTTTTATTATTACTATTATTAATTTTACTAATCTACATCATAATCATCATCTTATTACTATTATTATTAATTATTTTATTAAATATCATCTTCATCCATAAATTCTTCTATTCCTGGTAAAGCTCTCCCAGGTAAATCTGGATTTATCATTTTATTTAGTCCCCACTCATAAACTTCATCATACAAATCAATAGTTTATTCCTAAACAACCTATCTATGTTCCCAAAAGAAGGCGGCCCAATAAACAAAACAAACCAAAGCAAGCGCCCTCACAATAAAAGCCCACCACCTGTCATTACAAACCTCGCACGAAATAACAGGCAAAAACTGTCCCACAAAACTAACATCATCATTATAAAAATTCGGCAAAAACCAGAAATCAAAGCCCAAAGTCCTCATAAACATCCACAAAACCAGTCTAAACACGGAAATCCCTACCAAAACTATCAACAAACTCAAACTCAAGTGAAAAATCGCCTTCTTCACGACCAAGGGCCACACCGGAAACAAACAAACAGCACAAATCCCAAAAATCAGCAAAAAAGAGTAAAAAGGCATCGATTTCGACTTCAACTCCACGTCAAAAGAGTAAAAACACTTGTCCATTACCCCCACTGAAGGCCCCGGCTGCTGCACCTGGTTCAATAACAGTCTCTTAGGGTATTTCAACTTCGCCTCTCCCTCTTCCTAAAACCTTTCGTACCTTATTATGTACTTTTCTTGCAAAAGGTGCTCCAAAAATTTGTACATCATATAATCGTTTTATAAGTCTATATTATTATTATCATTATCATTATCATTATTATTGTTTTCATTATTGTTGTTTTCATTATTGTTTTAATTATTATTGTTTAGCTCGTTATTTTTCAACTTTTATTGGAGTTTCTCTTCTTGCTCTTCCCAGTCGAAGGTGGGAACTAAATCCCGGATTTTTTCCTCGTTTTATATCAAAAATTGCTGAAATGCGTCGGCTCTGAAAAATTTTACCCTTTTGTCGTGCCAAATCGCGTCTTTTTCTTTTAATCTGTCTTTTTATCGTGCGAATTTCACAAGTGGAGTCAACTTTTCCACCCTATTTTGTCTTTCTTGCTATATTATTTTCTTTTACTCCTCAAGTAATTTTTTTTACTCCTTCATTTTTTATTCTCTTTCCTATTTTTCTTTTTTTATTTTCTCTACTTGTGCTGCACTTGGTCTTTATGACATTTTCGATTTTATATATTTTATTTACTATAATAATTATATTTTATTTTAAATTATTTATTAGTTTTTGTTTTTATTGATTTTTATTTTTATAATTTGAAAATTACGGAAAATAATATTAAAATTTAATAAAATAAGATTGTTTTATTAAAAAAATAATTAAATGCTCCACGTCCATTTAATAATTTTAATTAATTCCTATATTATAATTTCTTATACAAAAAAAACAATATTATAGTAAATAAAATTTTTATTATTTTTAATTTTACTATAATTATTACTTATTTAATAACCATTTACAGTTTTAAAAAATTATTTGTCTAAATTATTTGAAAGTTTTAAATTGTCTAAAAAATTAAAATATATAACGCTAATTTTTATAATATTATAAATTAGTATAAAATACTTAAATGATATATTGGTTATAAAAATCAATAAAAATCATATCAAAGTGAATAATTCTAACTACTTAAATATAGAAATTATATTCTCAAAATAAAATTAATAAAAGAAATAATTAAAATAAGAAAAATAAAATTATAGTAATGTAGAAAAAAAAAAACTCTATAGATCATAGTATAAAAGAATATTTACAAAAATATATAAAAAATAAAATACAATAAAATTAAAAAATTCACAGTGCTTTATTTTTTAAACAAACTGAGTCTAGAAGTAATACTAACTCCCCATAAAAATAAAAAAGCCTTCTTCTTAAAAATTTATCCACATAAAACTCTTAAAAAAAATTATAATTTACAAATCCCCAAGAGTAAAATGAAAGTAATACTTCAATTTCTGAACCATCTAGTATTAAATAAGTTTCAATAAAAAATTATAAAATCTTTTAATAAGAAAATTTGTAAAATTAAAATAAAAGTTAGGAAAAAACTCCTTTAAATAGCAATAATATTAATATTTAAAACCAATAAAATAACAGCATAAATAAAAATAGCCTAAAAAAATTTAGAAAATACTACATATCAAAAACCGAATAAAATTCACCGAAGCACTAAAGTTTAAACTAAACCCAAACTGAAAATTTAAAAAATAATTAAAATGATAATTTAGATAAAAAAATTGATGCTATTAAAAAATAATAAACAAATTTTATAAAAAATTATTAAAAATAACTATTTGAACATAAAAAATAACTTTCACAAATGAAAAGAGATCAATCTCTTTATTTTAGTTATTTAAAATTAAATAGTTAAGATTACTAAGAAATTTATACCACTGATGATACCTCCCAATAATAAATTATATAATGTCTTGTTAATAATAGTAGAAAAAAAAATAGTATACTTGATATATCTAATATTTAAAAAAAATATGAAAAGAATAATCTTATAAATGAATAAAAATAGTAAAATCAGTTAATAAAAACAAAGGAAAGCTAATAAGAAACAAATGTTAGTGAAAATATAAAATAAAAAGATAAAAGTGTTTTAAATTCTAATAACATTAGTAATGATATCATTTATCCTACTAATTTTAGTTTAAGTTAAAAAAATAGATAAAAAAATTCACTGTAAACCTAGCCCAAATCTGTTGACAAAAATTATTTAAAATATAATGATATTAATTTATCTTAAAATAATGATAAAATAGAAGAAATTTAATTCCAAAATTTTTTTAGCTTAACTGCTAAAAATGAAACAAATAATTAAAAAGAACATGAAAATATTAAAATTATTAAAAATAATAATAATGATGATGATGAAATTGATAATTAATAACCTTATTTTTCAGCCAAAGAAAAAGATATAAAATAAAAGGCCTAAATACACATAAATAACAGTAATAATGAAAACAACTAAAGATTGAAAAAAATATTGGAGAGATATCAAGTAAAACCAAATTTAAAATTATTAAAGAGAAAAAAAGACTATTTTAATGCCCTTAATATATATGATTAAAATTAATCATTTAAATAAAAAAATGAAAAAGTTCAAAATTTGAAGTAAAAAGGCTTTCAAAAAAGACATTCAATGTTTTTGGATTTGTAGTAAAATTAATATATCTAAAAAAATAATTCTGTATCGGATGATAGCCTTAACTAAAATCTTCAAGAAAGTATTATATATCAAAAATAAACTCCTTCAATTATCTAATTTTTATAAAATGCCTCTATGAATAGAATTAAATCCGAGCCAAGTTCTCCATTAAAAAATAGATTTTTTAATAAATAAGCATATCATTTATAATAACAAACTGTATAAACTGAACAACAAATAGATTTAAAAAAATACAAAGGAAATAAATTTGATTATATTTAAAATAACATAATTAATCTTAAAACTAACGATTCGTAAGAAAATTAAAATATACAATAAAAATAAAAAACTAGTTTAAAATAGATGTTTATGCATTATAGTCACAGTCAAAATTAATCGCCGAAAAAAAATGTTTATGTCTCATTTAAAAATGCCTAATAATAATAACAATAATAATAAATACAATAATAATCATCCAAAAATAATATAAATACAACTAAAAACGAAGATTTATAAGATGAAGATGATGATTATCAAGATAATTTTAGCATAAATTTAAAATCGAAATAAAAAAATATTATTTTAAATAATAAATTATTAGATAGTTAACAATAAAAAGTTAATATGGGTAATAAAATAGACTAAAATTATTATTTAAATAAAAATATTTTAAATAATGGACAAAATAAATTTTCTTTTTAATAAAATAAATACAGTACCAGTAATATGTTTTTTAGACCCAGAATTAACTGTAATATAAAATAAATTAGTTTTAATGGATAAAAATGAAAAATTATAAATTTATTTAATGTACTTAAAGTTCATTAAAACTTTTTTATAAAATCGATTGTATATTTTAAATAATAATTAATTTACTACTGAAATAAACTTAAATAATATATTATATGTGTATAGGTATGTAAATTTATATTTGTATATATGAAAATAACTAATTTTTGTATATAAAAATATAATTACAAAATTAAATGGAAATATCTTGCTATTTTATAATTTATCAAATTTTTTCGCATCTCTATTAATTTTATAATTGTAGATTATCTTTTTCTATTTCTCATTTATTATATAAAAGTTAATATTTTTAAAAATTTCAGTATTTTTATTGTTCATCTCCTTTATTAATATCTTCATTAGTCATTTTAATTTCTTCAAAATCGCTCATTTGAGATTCGGACTTTATCAAACCTGGGTCTTAATTGTTAACACTGCCATTATCAGACTTAATATTATTATTACTGTTGCTTCCCAATTTGACCCAATTCTACTCAATTCCTTCAAACAATAAATTTCCATTTTTATCGACAACTTTTTTAAAATATTAAGGTGAAATTACCCTATTATGTCCACTACTAAGTAATACCTTATTATTCGAAATATACCATTTCATATCGCTTTCAATAGCTCTTTATAAATCGATTTCTACAAACACATCACAAGTTTATCTCATTCCGGAAATTACTTCGTTGTCTTTGGGATAACCTATGGCAAAATGTACGTGGTTTCTTGACATGGGTTTTAAACCTTCTTTTCTTATTTGTTCCCAAAATTTTTTATAGGTGCCGTGGACAACTACAGGAAATTTACTAGCGTCGTTTACTTATTCTAATAAATCTTCATCATTAACCGTTTTTATAGAATGTCCTTGAGTTGCCCTTATGTATTTACCTTTATAACCCTTTTCTTCGTCCACTCTGTCTATTATTTAGAACCTTTTTATTTTAATTTTTTTTAAGTAAATTTAAATTATTTTTATTATTTTCTATTTTAAAAAATATATGTTATAAAAATTTAATTTACTAGTTATATTTACTAATTTATTTAAACTAGTTAAATTGTAATTAAATATAATTATCCCTTTTTGTTTTATCATATATTAAACAAACTTTCATTGTTTTTTTATTATTAAAATCTTTGTTTTTGGTTTAAAAACTAAAGATATTATATTTTAATCTCAATGTAACCAATTTATTTAAATAAAAAGATATTATTTAAATTCAAAACTTTATAAAATATTAGAAATTTACAAAAATTTAAAATAACTTTCTAATAAAAAAGCATAAATATTCGCAAATAAATAAAAATACAATATAAAAAATTAAACATCACAAATTCAAAATATTTTCAAATATTAAAATAAAAATAAAATTAATTATTAATCCACCTCCATTTATCCAAAACCTCTAAAGTATCCCAAAAATTAAATGAAAAATCTCCTCCCAAATCACACATATTTATATAAATAAATATATATATATAATTTATAATATACAAAAATAATTGTTATAAAAATATTATAGTTACCTTTTTTTATCATTATTTTCAACAACATCTATAATTTATTTCAATGTAACATTTTTAAAATCGTGTCTTTTTAATATATCATCTATTAATACATATCCATCTTGTCCAATAGGAATATCTTCCTTTACGGCTCCATGTCTTAATAAGTAAGATAATTTTTTTGAAATTTTTACAGAGGGGTCTTAAATTCTGGGCTAATATTTTCTATTTACTTTTTCCATTTATTAAAAAGTTTATTTTGAAAATTAAAATAACTGTAATTTTGTTAGTGATTTCGTTTTTTAGAATAAAAAATATTTGACTTTTTTTATTTTTTTAATTTTTTTTATTAAAAGGTTTTTGTTTTTGTTTTTGTTATAATATATAATTTTTTCTTGAATTCTGTGGTAATTTATTTAATGCTAATAAAAAATTATTTTTATAATAGGCTTAAAACTAATTAAATTTTTAATGAAATTTAAAATAAAAATTTTTTTGTATCAAAGATTGTATATTTAATTATTATTTTGCGATAAAACTAATTATGTGTTTTAATCAGAGAGTGCCAAACATATTTATTAATTATATCTTAGATTTTTTATTTCCTTTAAATTTAAATTTTATTTAAATATTTTTTTAAACAAATTTATTTAAAAAAGATATAATAAAATATTGATAAACATTTTAATTTAATATGTTCTAATTTTTGATAAATGGTTTTACATAAAAATAAATATTATTATTAACAGATTTATAAATTAAAAATTATAAGTAAATATGATTATTAAAAGCAGATATTTAGCTAGTATTTTTAGGAAAATTAATGTTTTGTAATAAATATTCTATATTCCTTTAATCAAAAATACTAATAGTCATATAAAATCATAAAAAAGCAAAAAAAACCTAATTTTTTCACAAATAATAAATTTATTAAAAATATAAACAGACAAATTTTTCATATTTTTTAAATAATATTTTGAAATACAGAAATGACTACTTAATAAAAAATCCAAGAAATTGAAGATGAAATGAATAAAACCCAAAAAAATAAGGCCACCGCCTATCACTTGGGTTAGCTAAAAGCAAAATTGGCCAAATTAAAAAGAGAATTAATTGCTGGACCCAAATAGGGTGGACGTAAATACAAAATTAATTACCTATATAAATAAATTATACAACAAAAAACTTATATTAATAGAAAATAAATAAAAATATAATATATTATTTTTGAAATTGTGTTTCAAATATTAATTTTTATTTTAAAAATATTTTTTTAGCTGAAGGAACTGGGTTTGATGTATCAAAATCTGGAGATTCAAGAGTTGGAATGATTGGATTCCCTTCAGTCGGAAAAAGTACATTATTGACAAAATTAACAGATACTTAATCCAAGGTCGCATCTTATGAATTTACAACTTTAACGTGTATTCCCGGAAATATCTTGTAATAAATAAAAAATATATAAAAATCATATTAAAAATATATGTTAATTTTTATATCTCAATTGCACTATAAAAACAATTGATAATAAATATATGAATTATAAATATTGTTATTTTAATGTTAAAAAAGAGGTTAAAAGAATTTAAAAAGACATCAATTAAAATCACTAAATAAGTTTACTACGGCTTATTTCATATCTTATATATACAGAATATTTATATTTATATATCATAAAATTTATGTTATAAATATGTGTTTAAAATTTATATTTATATATTATAAAATTTATGTTATAAATATGTGTATAAAATTTATATTTATATTTAGGATTATAACATTAATGTTTAAATTTTATTTATTATTTTAGCCACAAAGGAGCCAAAATTTAGTTATTAGATTTACCCGGAATTATTGAAGGGGCTAAAGACGGTAAAGGTAGAGGTAGATAGGTTATTGCAGTAGCAAGAACTTGTAATTTAATTTGTATAGTTTTAGATGCAACTAAAGCTTTGTAACATAAAGTTATTATTGAAAAAGAATTGGAAGGATTTGGAATTAGATTGAATAAAAAACCTCCTCAAATTGAAATTAAAGTAAAAATTTTATATATAAATTTTACTCCGTAATTCCGTTTTTTTAAAAACTAGTTTACGATTTTTTGAGTAATAATTTGTATTATCAAAATAAAAATTATGTTAAAATAAATTAAATTAATTATAAAAATTTTAAAAATAAATAGAATAAAGATAAAGGAGGTTTGAATATTACTCATATTTACACTAATCCTGATTTAGATAATGAAATTATTAGAATGTTATGTAGAGAATATAAAGTTTTGAATGCCGATGTTACTATCAGAGGTCCAGCTACAGAAGATGATATTATTGATGTTTTAGAAGGTATTTAAAATAGATTAGATTAATTCAAATTTTTAACAAACTATTTTTGATTTTTTTATAAAAATAATAAATTATTTATAAAGGTGACAGAAAATACATTCCCTGTATTTATGCCTTAAATAAAATTGATGATATTACTTTAGAAGAATTAGAAATCTTAGACTAAATTCCCAATTATGTTCCAATTTCTGCTCATTTAGAATGGAATTTAGATGGTTTAATTGAAACTTTCTGGGAAAAATTAGATTTATTAAGATTATACACAAAACCAAAGGGTAAAAAACCCGATTTCAACGACCCAGTATGTATTCCAGCCAAAACTTGTACAGTTCAAGATTTTTGTCATAGAATTCATAGAAAATTAATGGAACAATTCAGTCATGCTTTGGTAAAATTATTAATTAATAAATAAATATATTTTATTTCTTAAAATTTTATTCTTACTACATTTTATGATTGATAATTAAAATTTATTAGGTTTGGGGTACTTCAGTGAAATATAGTCCTTAAATTTGTGGTAAAGATCACGTTTTGCATGATGAAGATATCATATAAATTATTAAAAAAGTTAAATGATCAAAATATTTATTTAAATTCAATTTACATTTATCTTTTATTAAATTTTATTAAAGATTTATTTTTATTATAAAATAAATGAAAAATCATACCAATTTTTTTCTTTCCCTCTATTTTAAATATTATATATGGCATATTAGTATTAATATTAAATATATATATATGTAATAAAATATATGAATTTAGTATAAAGTAACTTGTGCAAATTTAACTAACTTTTAAATCAATAATAACCTAATGTTTGTAATATAATTAATATTAAACTTGTTTCATATTCATGATAAAGTAAAAATTTCCACAAAATTTCTATTTAGATTTAATTGATAAATTAATTTTAAATAAAATTCCAATCAATAATTATATTCCAGAATTTAAATAAAAATAATAAAATTCGAAATAAATAAATCAATATATCAATATCATAAAAGGCTAAAAATGGAACCATAATCTGAAAAAACTAGTTTTTTAGGGTTTGTACCAGCTATGGTAATTTAGCATTTGTAAGATACAATAGGAAAAGGAAAACAATTTCCATTACCTTAAAAATAAAGTGTAAATATAGAATTTATAATATATATTATACCATAAATTTATTTAATTTAAGTTAAAATTTTATCATAAAATTTATTTAAAAAGTTCAAAATTCTTTTTTAATATTTATTAACCAAATTAAAGGTAAATTCAGTAGTTATGTTTGCGGATATATCTGGTTTCACGAATTTAACAGAAAAATTGTCAAGTTAAGGTACAGAAGGATGTGAAAAGATAGCATTTGCAATAAACAGGTAATAAAAAACACAATTTCATAAAATTTCATACACATATATACAAATATTAATACGATAATTCATATAAAAGATAAAAAACCAAAATATCTACAATAAATATATATATATAGTCGTTGTTATTTTTATATATAATCACTAAAAAAACAAAATATGGTATAAAATTTAATCTATTATAATATATATATATAAAAGATATATGGAATTAATGGTAAAAGAAATTGGGAAATCTGGAGGTGATATTTTTAAATTCGCAGGAGATGCAATGATTATAGTATGGCCACCTCCTGAAAAAACAGAAAATGCAGAAGTTTGGTTAAGAGATTCTACAAGAAAAGCTTTATAAGCTGCACTTGCAATTTAACAAAGATTAGACGCCACAAAAATAAGTAAAAATATTTACTTTTTTATATTATACTTATTAGTTTTTTTTTTTTTTTTTTTTTCACATTTATTTTTGATTTTTTTATTATATATCATTTGTTTTAAAAGAATTTTTATAATTGAAAATTAAAAGGCTTTTTAAATAATTTTTTTTAAATTTATTATTTTTTTTAATGAGGTTTTTTCTATTTATTTAAAGGGAATTATTTTTTTTAAACTTTTAAATTAAAAATATTTTTAGTGGATGATATAAGGTTATCGGTAAAAATTGGTTTTGGTGTAGGAAAATTTTCTATAGTCTACGTTGGTGGAGTTTTCGGTAGAGCTGAATATCTTCCGGCTGGTGACCCTTTAAATTAGGTAAAATTTTAAATAAAAAATTATATATTGAAAATGGTTATCAAAATAAATAAACTAAATGCTTTGAACTATAAAATTTAACTCAATAATTTAAATATAGGCTTTTGAGGCAGAATCATATGCTCCCCATGGAGGAGTGGTTATTGTTAGTCCTTAAGTAATTAATACATATTTATACTTTAATAATTTTATATATGTTTTAATTTAAATAGGTATATTAAATTGTTAGCGAGTTTTTTGAATTTACAATGTGTGAAAAAAAAAAAGATGACCCGAACCCCAAAAATTTTCCATTTTACAGAGTGCAAAGCGTTAAATAAAAAGTAAAAACTAATTTTTTTATAAATAAATAATAATTATATGGTAAATTATTATTAATTTTATTTACAGATCAGAAGTGTAGCAGATGCTGTTCTTATAAATGATAGAATAACAGCAAAGGATATAGAAAAAATTAAATCTAATGTTTTATCATATGTTCCAAAAGCATTACAATAATATATTTAATATGAATAAGAAAGATGGTCTTCAGAATTAAGAAAATTAAGTATAATGTTTATGAACATTGGAATCGATTTAGCCCACGCAGACAGTGAAGAAGGCTTAAAAAAACTACAAAAAGTAAAAAAAATAAAATAATTTATCCATTTTTATCTGAATTATAAACATAAGTAGACAAAAAATTCAAACTAAGCTATTAAATACAGTAAATCTAAAAAAAAATAACAAATATAAAGAAAAAAATAAAAATAAACAATAAAATTTAAATGTCTATATATCTTACCACATTAATTTTATCGTATAAATTATTATATATAAATTATTATATATATATAAATTTATATAAGGTAATCCAAACAGTTTAGAAATGTGTATACATACATGAAGGTTCCCTAAACAAATTTTTAATGGACGATAAAGGAAGCACATTAATAGTAGTTTTTGGGCTGCCACCTATGACCCATTAAGACGACGCTTAAAGAGCCTGTTTATGTGGGTTTTTGTTATAATAAGAACTTTAAAAACTTGACACAAAATGTTCTATAGGCGTCGCTACTGGACTTGTTTTCGCAGGCGTGGTCGGAACTAGTGGAAATAGAAGAGAGTATTCCGTTATTGGAGATAGTGTCAATTTAGCTGTATATTAATTTATATATATATAAATATAATTAAAAATATTATTAATTGTTATAAATTGTTATAAATTAAAAATATAAAATATATTTTTAATAGCTTTATTAAATATATATAAAATAATTATTTTCTTAAAGGCTAGGATTATGGGAGATGCAAAGGGATAAAAAGATATTTAAAAAAAATTTTTATGTTGTGAAACCACGTATTTAAAATGTTAAAACCAAATTTCGTTTTAATTTTTTGCAAAAAGATAGTTTAAAGGAAAATCAATAAAATTAAACATATATTAGCCTTTAAATTTAACAAACGAATAGTTTAGAGAAATAAACAAGATGAATTTATTTCCTAATTTAAGAACTCATAAATTTTCATTCCCTATAAAAGTAAATAAGTTTTCAAAATTATTCCAAAATTTTTATTTATTTTTATTTTATATATAATAATTATTAAAATAATTTAATATTAATAATTTTATGTTTATAGGATGCCGAAGATATAAAAAAATAAGATCTAAAAGACTTTTAATTTATGCACGGAAGGTAGGAGATTTTTAGAGATGCTTGTTAACATTTAGATACTTTTATAAAATCAAAATTTAAATCTTCTTTTACCTTAATTAGAGGTACATTTGGAATAGGGAAATCTCTTTTCCTAAGAAAAATACTTATAAATTGTTATGAAAAAAAGGAACATTATGTAAAAATTATTAAAAATTTTATAAATATATATTTTTATATTAATTATAATAATAAAATATATTTTTTATTATTTTTTTAAAAGTAAAAACTCTCATCGCAAAACAAGTAATTTTTTGTAATCTCAGTTTCTACTTTAAATAGTTTTACAAGAAAATAAAAATTAAATGGATTTAGATCAATTCTTTTGCATTTATTTTAGAAATTTTCGAAAAAAAATAAGCGTCCAGCTGATGAATCACTTTTAAAATTTATGATTCCCTTATATGAAATAAATTAAAACTCATTTGATCCAAAAATAAAAGAAATTTAACAACTTATGAGACACATTTTTGGAATAGAATTTTATGACTACGTCTAAAATTTTCCCGCTCCTTAAAAGCCTTATAATGAAGATGCAGTTAAAGCAGAAAAAAAAATGATAGCCAAATACATAAAATAATTTTTTGCAACTTATCTTTAAATGTAGCCAAAAAAAAAAGATAACAATAACGAATCTGCAACTATGAGCGATAATTCAAGTTAGTATGGTAAGAATCAAATAATTAATAATATAAAATTAAAATTTATTTGTTTCTTTATTATATTTAATTAAATTTTTAATATTTTTAAAGTTAAATAAATAGTCAAATTATAATATCAAGATTATCATATTATATTTTATTTAAAACAGTTAGTTAAATTATAATTATGTAGTTTTATATATTACTTAACTTATTTAAATTTAAAAAAATATTAGAAGCCTAAATTAACTAAAAATAATTACTGGATACTCCTCCACTTATATTGGTTTTAGATGATTTATAATAAAACGACATTTATTCTTTCAAAATTATAAGAATGCTTTTAAAGAATTTTTATAGAATTTATATATTTGGAGCCATGCGAGATGAATTTATTGAAAAACCAGTACTTTAGTAGCCAGATTACCCAAATTAAGAATAAATATGTATAGATGAAGTTTAAAAAACAGGCGAAATTCTCAAAGAACATGGACAAGAAGGAAGGTA
The DNA here is from genome assembly GCA_001447515.1 of Pseudocohnilembus persalinus. NCBI lineage: Eukaryota > Ciliophora > Oligohymenophorea > Philasterida > Pseudocohnilembidae > Pseudocohnilembus > Pseudocohnilembus persalinus. The sequence continues at coordinate 279,236 of LDAU01000019.1, forward strand.
AAATATTTAAAAATTAACAATAATAAGTTTTTTTATATAAAATATATGAATTAATTAATATGCATCTTTTTTTTATTAGGTACAAAATAATAGATTTAAAAAGTTTGAAATTAGATGAAATAAAAACTTACATATTTAAAGTATTTTAAGTAAATGAAATTTAGTACTAAGATAAATAATTACAAAAATAATGCTTAGAAGGAAACTAAATAAATGACCTTTAATAATAAGAAAACGAGTTTTAAAAATCATATAGTTATCTTTTTTTCTCAAAAATTAAAAAAGAACTAATGAAAAAACCAGCCTAGTTTTTTTTGAATTTTTTATACCTTAAAGTAGGAGGAAACCCAAATAAAGCCTATGATTTTATTTAATCACTACTTAATTAAAAGTTAATATTAATTCCTCATTTAGAAGAATAAATACAAGCTGAAAAAGATGAAGACCCATTATAAAGATAAAATACAGGAAAAAAATTGTAAAATATTAAATTTATAGAATTAATTTGTTTAGTACTATAAATTAAAAAATTGTGTATAAAAAGAAATTTATTTGCGAGTATGTTTATTTATATTTTTATTATAATATACTTTTTTAAATGGTATTTATAATATGCTAAAAATTTTATTTTTTTAATTAATTATATTATATTAATTTTAAGAATAGAACAGAAAAGAATTAACTCTGTAATGTATATCACAAATTATCTTAAAAAAATAATAGAATTGGAAGATTTATTGACATCAGATGTTCCTTTTATGTGTTATTAAATAAATGGACCTATTATTGATAAATAAAATATACTAGATATTTTAGTACTTAAGGTCGCATCTTTAATCGGAGATGTCTTCGATTTATAAATGCTTTATAAAGTAAATTTATAGCTAAAATAAAGCTAAATGAAATTTTTAATTATAATATTTAGTTCTTTATAAATATAATTCTATGCCTAATCTAAAACTATTAAATAAAGATTTTTTTTTATTTATATCTTAAATTAAACCACAGGTATACCCCTTCAAAGACATAATAAAAGCAGAACAACTCAAACAAATTTTATTTAATTTAGAAAGAATCCATTTCCTAGAAATCCTAGACCAAAACGAATACAACATTTATTTCAGATTTTAAGACTCTTTTATCCGAGAATGCATTTATTAAAGGCTTACTTACCAATAAAGAAGATAATTGCACTTGTAAGTGGCTGAGGCAATTTAAACCTTACCTTAATATGATGACGACGAAAATGCAGAGGGAGACCGATTAGTTTATCATTGGTGTTTAGGCGAAAATAAAAAAGATATCACAAATTAAGATTAATTTTCGCATAAAGCTAAAAGGTCTATAATTGTTAAAAAAATCACCACTATTTTAGGAAAACACGATAAAACTGATAAAGATTTTTTGTTGAAATCTGAGGTCTTGTAAAAAAAATCAGATTCTAATGTTACTTGGGCAGACAGGTAAAATATATCTTTTTTTTATAAAATTTTTATTAAAATTAACTCTTTGTATTTATAAAAACAAAAAATTTTCTTTAATTTAATATAAAAATAAACAATTTTAACAAAAGATTTACCGTACTAAGCAGTAAAGACCTTAAATACTACAGGGACGAAACCTATTACCGAGCAAAGCCTTAAGAGCCTTTAGGATATATCCCTTTAAGAAATATATTTTAAATAAATGCTTTAAACGAAAACGCAATTGGCGGAAAATAATTTGCCTTTAAAATTTCAACTTCTGGATGGATAAAAAAAGACAAGTTGATGGAAAGCAGGACCTTTTATTTCGCAGCCATTTCTGACATGTAACTAGAAGAATGGAGTATATATTTAGAATTCGCTAGGGCTAAAGCTATTTATGACGATTTTGTGGGAAAATTTGGGAAAATTTCATTTCCTATTGGAACTTAGTTTAATATTGACCCTATTTTTAGGGTAAGATAAAAATTCACTAATTTTAAACAAATTTTTTATATGATAAAGGAATTGTTTTAAATAAAATATTTTTAAAATTCACTGTTTTTTAACAAATTTAGAATATTATAAAGAAATTGTTTTTAATAAGATATCATAAAAATTGACTATTTTTAAGCAAAATTATATCATATAAATTAAATTTATTTTATGAATTTTTATTTTTATTTTTAATTTAAATTTTAATTATTTTAGCAAATTCTGTAAGCAAACAAAAAATAAAATTACGAAAAAGAATAAGTCCAAACAAAAATTCAGCCATAAGGTTTAAGTAGAAGAACATCAAGAGCATTTAATAGTAAATCTTTTTTATAAAGTTTAAAAGTTAAATAAATAACTAACGACTAATAGCTAGATAAAGAAGAAGTAAATAAATTTAATATTATTATTATAAAAATTTAAATACTAATATTTTATTTTAGGATCTTTAAACCCTTAAAAACCAATTATAAGAATTCATGTAAAAAGGAATGTTAATGTTTTTTGCTCATGTTTTTGAAATGTCTCTTTAAAAAGAAGATGAATATAAAAAATTTGGTGAAATGACAAAATTTTAGAAAAAATATCCTGATTTTTTTAGATAAAAATCTAATGTATCCACATTATAAAGCCCTTATAAAAAAGGCTAAGTTGAAATTAAAAGTCCAAATTTTTAAGACTAAATTGCATAATTCAGGCAAACTTTAATGGCTAAAAATAACAAAGTAATTTTTAAATAAATGGTATAAAATTTTTATAAAATTAGAAAATAATTTAAATATACTTTAAATTTAAAAGTAATCTTAATATTAATACATTATTTAATTTAGTAATCTTATGATGAATCAGAAGGACAGTAAAATATAGATATGGAGAATTTTTTATTAAATTAAGGTATAGGAAATAATATTTAAAAAAATAAAATATAAAAGCCAGTTAATAGAAGATCATTAGAACCAACTAGTTTAAATATACCTAAATTTGATGAATTAAAAAGGAAACAAACAAATTTGACTCAATAATCTCACTAATCGGACACTCAATCTTCTATGTTACAGTAAATTGTTTAATTTTTTAAAATTTATTAATATTATATAAAAATTAAAATAAATATTTATGATTAAAGCTAAAGCGAATTAAGTAATTAATAAACACTAAATAATTATAATATCAATAATAATCATAATAGCATAAAATAAAATGAATAAATAATCGAAACAAACAGAGAAAACAAACACAACGATTTTTAATCCGTTAGTGAAGAATCTTTGAATTAAGGTGAAGAGGTTAAAAAAAATAAAAATATTGAAAATTTGCAAGAAGAATAAAATAAATAAAAGGAAGAAAATGAATAAAATTATGATTAGGATAATTAAAAATTTTAAAACTAAATTTAAATTTAAAATAATGATTAAAAAAGTTATATTGGTTTAAGGGAAAATATTGATGTAAATGAAAATAACCTAATATTTTAAAATAATTCTATAATTAATTAACCTAAATAACGAAAATCCAGCTCATTTATATAAAAAGAGATATTGGAAGATGCCATGACATTTTCATAGTTTAACAATAAACTCCCATAAAAAAAAAAATCATTGAATTTAGAAAATTTCCCATAAATTCCCAATTAAAATAAAACCAACACCGATTCAAATGAATTAAGCTAATTTCAGATTTAAGCTTAAAATAAGAGTTCTAATATGAATTAGTCTGGATAAAATAATAATTGTAGTAACAATAATAACAATAATTAAAACCAGGATTTTTAAAATTCATCAATAGATATGCAAACTAAATTATAATCGTCTTAATTTCAAAATTAATAAATAAAAGAATAATAATAATAAACTTCAGATAATTTTGAATGTAATTAATAAAAATCTTATTTTTCTAGTATGTAAATATAAGAAGAACAATAATATTTTTTAGGTGAATATGATGAAAATAATAACGAAAATTAATAATAGGTCACAAAATAACCTTTAGCGGAAATAATGGAAGAAAGTGATTACACCAATACAAATACGGTTACAAATTCAAATTCCGTTTACTTTTAAAATTAAAATCCAGATTAAAATAATTACAGAAAAAGTGCAATTTTATAATCTTAAATATAAATTTAAAATAACAATAATAATAATATCATTGGAACTAATAATAATAACATATATGAAATAGCTAATTAATAAACATAATTTAATAAAAATCAAAACAATTTTGATATAGTTTCAGGCTAAAATAATAATTCTAATTTAAATTTTTAAAATAAAGAAGTAAATAATAAATTGACAAGTAATTAAAACTAAGAGTTTTAATTAGTTTAAAATAATAATTTAAGTGGTTCTTAAATTCAAAGACATGAATTCATATAGTAAATAAAATAAACCTAGCCATTTAGCAATACTTAAGTTAGAAAAAATAGTTAAATTCAATAATAATAATACTAATAATAAAAGTAGTAAGTAGAAAATTAATAATTTTAATTTGCTAATAATATTAATAATTAATCGGAATCAAGGTCTTCTTTAACAAGTTCTCCTATAAAAATAGAAAAAAATATAAATCAAAATAAAAGGCATAGTTATGAAATGTCAGAGAAAGAAAAATTTTCATCTCATAAATCAAGCATTTCCTAGTAAAAATTAATTAAAAATAAAAATATTAAGTTAAATAATTTATTAAAAAAATAATGTTATTATAAATATACTTTTTTATTTAGCATTTAAAAGACCTAAAAAAAATCTCTGAAACTAAGCGAAGTTGATAAAAATGATTATTTTGATAATTTTATTGGGTCTTAAAATCTTGGAATAGAAAGATAAGATTCTCATTTGTTTAAAGGTAGAACATCAGTTGACAGATAAATAGCTGAATAATTGATATAATAAGAAGGTAAAAATAAATATATACTTAAAAAAAATAAAATTTTTATTTAATTTTAATTTTTTTAAAATAAATTTAAATAAAGAAGAGAAACTTGAAGATTTACTCTAGGACTATAAATTTTAACCTGAAAAAGGAAAAATATAATCAGAATTATTTAAATCGGTTGTTTTTAAATCTAGGCCATCTTTAATTTTTGAAACAGAGGCATAAATTTACCATAAATTAAAGCCTCCGAAAAATAACTCATAGCATTAATAGCAATAATTTAATATAAAATCTAAATAAATTTTCCAACCTTATGAAGGATCATTATTTACATCTTCACTATCTAATTTATAGACGTCATAGTTAACAAAAACCTAAATGTAAAAAGTTTAATAAATTTAATAATAATAATTGTAACGATTACTTATGAGTACTTAAATATAATCATAAATATCATCTACATAATAATAATAAGATAGAAATCAAGGTCAAAGTAATTAAATCAATATGTAATAACAAATATTATAATAACAAAAATTGTAAAAGTAAGCAAATTAAGCTTTATAGGAGCCAGATAAAATGAGTATTTAATAAAAATAGTAGTAAAAAAATAATTCATAAAATAGTTAAAATCTAAATTAAAATTTTTACCTTTAAATGTAAAATATTCAATAAGTAAATTCTGTATTAATGAATTCCTAAGAAAAAAGTTAAAATAGTACATAATATAATAATTAATTAAAATAATAATAAATCCATAACAAAACTCCTGTTAAAAAAAGTTAAAGTAATTTATAAAGTTTTCCCAATTACAGGTAAAATATCATGGAAAATAGTAATGGTAAGTTAAACAGTAGCAATACAAAAGATAAAAGTAAATATGACAATGATTTAAATAAATAAAAAAATAATAATAATAACAAAGATATAAAAGTTAATGTAGTTGACTTATAATAAGACTAATTAATTAATTAATCTTAAATTAAGTCTTATCCAAGAAATAGCAAAAATAATAGTTAAAATAATTCTCAACTTATAAATAACAGTAATCAAAATTATTCTCAATATTAATAATCTTAATCTTAATCTTTGCACGAAAATCAGATTTCATTCCCAAAAATAGATTCTCTTTAAAATTTCTCATAAAATAATTCAGAAAAAAAGTAAATAATTTTAATATAAATTATATATTATTAATATTAATTTAATTAATAATTATTATTTTTTAAAGAAATTCTTAGTGAGGGGAAAAATTATCCTATATATGTATTGTTTTTATAGAAAGATTTCACTTTTTTCTTAAATTTATTTTGTAAAACTTTCTTTTAATACTCAACTTATAAATCAAATGTAAAAAAATGAATTAAATTTATAAAAATTTATAACTAAATATTCAAATACTATTTATATTTTTTATATATAAATAATTATATATATTTATTTTATTTATTAATTATTACTTCTATTTGCTTTAAATAAAAAACATCCTATTGTAAATTTACTTTAAGACTAATAATATATTAAATTATATCATACTTCAGCTTATATAATTAGAAAATATATATTTAATAATTATATTAATACTATAAATACTGATTATTTAAATTTTTTCTAGAAACATTAATAATATATAATTTTCTACATTTAGTAATTATAATAAAAAATAAAAATACATAAATTATAAAAATTATTTAATATTAACTAAATCTAATGCAAAATCCATACTAAAATAATACTCAAAATAATTAAAATGGACAAAATGCTTAAAATGCACCAAATCCATCATAAGTAAAGAATATAATAAAAATTATTTTGTTGAAAATTATTAATTTCATTATTAATAAATTTAATAACAAATTATAAAAAATCAAAAGTATGTTAATAATTTATTTATCATTTAATTGAAATTTTTAAAAAGATGTTTATGTAGCCTCCACCTTTCAATATGAATAATAATATGAATTTTCCCTAACCTCCTCCATGTAAAATTACTTAAAAAGTCAAATATACTAAATATTTTCTAATTTTTCCATATATTTATATATACCTATAAATAAAATTTAAACACAAAAATGATAAAATAATAAAATTAATAAATTTTCATTAAAACTATACTTAATTTTAAATATTAATTTTTTTATTAGTTATGGTTCCCCCTTAAAATTTCCCATTTTTACCTCCTGGTTAATAATTACCACCTTAAATGTAATAATAAATACCTTAATAACCTTAATAAGGATAATATCCTCCCTAATAGCATAAGTTTCCCTCTTAGTAAACTTTTAATATGTAAGCATAAATTTAATAGGTATAAATGAAAATATAAATGGAAGAGTAAAAAGAGAAAATGAAGTAATAATTGCTCGAACAGTAAGAATAATAGCAAATGTTGGAAAATTAAAAAGATAGCTAAACTAAAAAAGAGGAAAAAAATTAAAAAAAAAAAGAAGAAAAGGCAAAAAATAAATAAAATAATGATAAAAATAAATAAAAAAAATGTGACCTGCATCCTACGACATTCTCGAAAAACTGTAGGTAATTTAATTTATTATTTTTATTATATGAATTTATAATCGAAAATTATGAATTAAATTTATTAATATTTTAAAATTAAAACTAATCTAATTTTATTATTAAATATTATTTATGACCCACTAATTTATTTTTTATTCAAAACATATTTAGATTAAATTTATTAGGTTTTTACTCTAAATATTAAAAATAAATATAATTAAATAGCAGTTTCATAATATTTGTGAATTTAATATTTTTTAATAAAATAAGTTAATGAATATTACTAATTATTTTTTATAAAAATTAAATTTTTTTTTTAAATTAGAACTTGCAAAAAAATTAAAGAAGAATCGTCAACTGGCGAAAGTAAATCTGACGATGATTATAGATTAATAGAAAATATAAATGCAGTTATTGGAAAAGACGATAATATTTTTAAAGTTTAAGGAAATAACCCAACAGGAAATATGAATAACAGACTCAGTAATGCGATTTTATCCAATGAATATTTTAAATCTCTATATTCATTAAAAACGTTCCATGAAGTATAATAATTTATAAATTTTTTTGTATAAAAATTATGTCATATAAATTTTTATATATTATAAAATATAATTTATATTAATAATATATAAAAAAAAAATAGGTTATCGATGAAATGTAAAAATCTGCGACACATGCTCAGCCATGGACATTAGGAGGAGTAGGTGTACCCTCTTCTTTCTTTTGCTGTCTATACAAATTTATGACTCAGAAATTGACAAGTATATAATAAAAGTTTTAAAAAATAAATAGTTAATAATTTTATATAAATTTAAATAAAAAAACATATATTTATGAATAATTAATTTTTAAAATATTAAGTTATAAAAATTTTGCTAAATTATTTATTTAATATTAGTAAAATAAGTAAAAGCTTTAATTGATTATAAGTTAAACTCAATGGTAAGATTAGCAGGATTCTTGTACATAAGATACTGTTCAGACTCGGAATTATTATGGGCTTGGTTAAAAAAATATTTATTAGACGATGACATAGCACGACCTGAGTACAATTAAAGTGTAGAATATAATATGGGCGAATATGTTGAAAGATTATTAATGGACTACGATTATTATGGAACTAGATTGCCAAGAATTCCTGTAAAAATTGAAAATAAAATCAAAGCAAAACTAATTATGTGGAAGGAAAAAAGATAGCGAAAATCAGAAAATTTAATGATGTTTACTTAATTTGTTCCTGGTGCCAAAGTAAGAGCGATCAGTAGAATTGATAGTGAATGGCATTTGGGTGTAATTGAAAATTTAAGCGGAAAATCTATTATTGTAAGGTATATAAATAACATAAAATATCATTTACTTGATAATAAATAAATATTTATGCACAATGGTTATTATATATATATATTTAAATATTTAATTTTTTATTTATATAAATATTTTAATAGATTCTTTGATGAAAAATAGCTAGGAATTTCTAACTTTTAAGCAAGTGAAGAAGTAGTAAACTTGGGTGAAGCTGAATTAGTAATATTTTATTATTTTATTTAAATTTTGTAAACCATAATAAATTTATTTTATCTAAAATATAAATTATTTTTTAATATTTTATAGTTAACTGAACATGCATATGAAAAATTGATTAAAAAATTGAAAGAAGGAAAGAAAGCTTCAGGATCAAGATCTAAATCTAGATCATCTTCAAATGACTCAAAGGATAATAAGAAAAGAAAACACAAAAAAAAAAAAGACAAAAGACATAGAAGTTACTCAAAATCTTATTCCAGATCAAGAAGTAGATCTCACTCTATAAAAAGGTAATTAAAAACATCCTATATAAATTTTTATAATAAATAAATTTTCAATAATAAATGAAATATTCTATTCCTCTTTTATCATTTTATTTTCCAATACAAAAATGAAAATAAATTTAAAAACTTATTATAAACAACTAAATTAAAATTTAAATTTAAATTTAAATAAATATAATATAATATATCATTTTATTTATTTATTTATTTATTTATTTATTTATTTTTCAGTGATAAAACTGTAATCTTTAATATCTTATTTATTGTATTTCTTTTATTTATATCTATGTTAAATTTTTTCTTGTTAACCTCTTTTCATAACCTATGAAAGATATATATTAGAAGAAACTAATAAAGAAAAAGAATAAAGAATAGCCAGGGAACTTAAAAAAACGCAAGCTGAAAGGTCAGTCGCATATAGTAGATCTGATGTGGCAAGAATACCTTAATCCTATAAAACTTCTTTAAGTGCCACTACAAAAAGAGATAGATTCAGTCCTTCCCCGTATAAAGAAAGTAATTTCGTGGAATTGTAAGGTCCCTCTAAAGTGGAAAAAAAAAAAGAAGAAACTTTTAAAAGTACTGGGCCATCTAAATAAGTAAAAATAATTAAAATATAACTAATTTATTAATTATTTTGTTATTTTTTAACGATTAAAATAATAATTATAATATTTATATTAAAATTTATAGTTTTTGGAGTAATAAAAATAACTTATGTAAAAATATACAGCTGGAGGTTAAGGCAATACAGGGAATAGAGATTATAAATGAATAAATATAATATTATAAGAATTATCGTTAAATATTAATATTGATTTATATTATTTAAAAATAAATAGTAGATTATATACATAATATATTTCTAATTAATATTAATTTTATTTAATATATTACTTAAATTTAAAAAACATAATTTTTAATGTTTTTTTATTTATTTCATCGACTGAGTCATTTTTTATTTACATTAGTTACATTAAAAATTTTATTATTTTTCTACATTTTTTAGGGGAATTAAAAACTTTTATTAATATACTTGATAAATATGAAATATATTTTGAATTGTATAATATTTATGAATTTTTAAATCTATCTTATAAAAATATCAAATCTAATATGAAGGGGTTGGGGTTTAAAGTGGGA